>CM060946.1:321431568-321561568 GCA_030765085.1 Allium cepa | reverse complement strand
TGCGGATTTTCAAATTTAAATTCTTTACTTGTTTTAAAAGACCAAATGTTTTTGTTTTCTCATACCAGTCCCACGACTGACTTGGAGTTTATTGTTCCTTTCCTAAACTTTGGGTGCCCATAATTTACCACACGGGCAGTCTAGAGTTGAGTTTTTTAGATAGTAGATTAGATATAGATTCGGTAGCTTTCAGCTTTCCCTTTGGTATTTTTTGGAGACTTTGGATATTGAAGTCTTTGGTTAGGACGACTGGCCTTGCTTAGCTTGGTGAAACTTGATGGTGGTTCGAGCTTATGGTTTGGAGTTTTAGCTTTGGAGCATTGGATTGGAGTTATCTCTTGGCTATTTGTTTTTCCGCTGCCATTTGTTTCCGCTATTGTATATGTCACTCTGATATTGTTGATTCATATTGTATCATTGTTGTATCAAATGTTGTATATCAATAATATTCATTTCTTTTCTTCCGCTGTGTTGTTATACTTGATGTGTTATAATCTCTGGCGAACCAGATTCGACGTTTGGATCTGTGGCATTTGAATACGAGTGTCGTATTCGGTGCCGATTTTCGAAGGTCGAGTCAGGGTCGTCAGAATTGGTATTAGAGCTGAAGGTTAAAACTTTAGCTCAGGAGTATAACACATTAGGTAACTCATTAGAGATAGGGTGAAGTATACCCTAGAATGAGTGTATCCCTAAGACATCCGTTCGAATGCCTAAGTAAATTCTCTTACTATTCACTGTTAGTAAGTATGTGAGCGAGAAGAGGACGAGATAGGGGACAGAGGAATACCACTATAAATGGTCAATACCCTGCAACGGTGGAAACAACTTTCTCTATCAATCTCCTTTGATTCGTCTTTTCAATTCTTTGATGGTTCCTGGCAGCTCCCGGAAGAAGCTTTGATATATTTGCATGGGACATAAACACCAGATGGGTCAAAATTGTTGTTTGGATGAATTGTTTACTTTGGTTGCTATGGTTGATAAGTAAATTTTGGTTGTTTAAACTAAATTTTTTGGATTGCGACCATATATCTGTTTATTCTGTTGGGTGTAGGTATATTCTACCAGTGGTTAGTTATCTTTTGAACTAACCAATGCCTCTGCATATTTCGTAGATCTGGTGACCCGTGTGTCTTGTATTGAATGAGTTTGTTTTCATAATTATTAGTGATAATCTGATTTGGTAAGACAAATGCATAATAGATACCCAGTTTGATTTGGAAACTGTCTCTCTAACTTTGTGTTTTCATCCTTTGTTGTCTCCCTTACAAATTTCGAGGACGAAAATTTCTTAAGGGGGGTTTGTAACGATCCCGATTTTTAAGCTAAATTTAAATTGGTAATTAATTTAATTTTTGAATTTAATTGTGAATTAATGGTGAGTTATTTTGAATTTTTCCAAATTTTATAAAGATATGTGTTTGGTTTGTGTTTTTATGTATATAGATAATAATTTGAGATTTGAATTTGGAATTCAAATGTTAATATATTAAAATTTAATTGGACTTAAAGAAAATTTTATATTTGAAACAAAAATATAATAAGTATGATTACTTATGTTTAGAATGAAAATTTTAAAATAAGTATTTGTTAATAAGTTTAATGTCTTAAGTTTAAAAATATAAATGTATTGAAAATAAAAATTGTGTTTACTAACTTATAAATATTTATAAGTAATGTATAATCTAATTTCAAACCATTTTACTTTAATTTGTATAAGTATAAATAATACATAAGAAAGTATTAAATAATTGTTTTTTTACATTTGTAAACTATTAGTAAAGGGTTTTGACAAATGTAAATTATTTAGAAACATATATTAACAAGTGTTCACAATTTATACACAAGTGGCATTATCTCTTTCTTATGTTAAAATAAATAATTTATAAGCAATATGGTTATCATTCAGTTCAAAACTTTTTTATCTTCATTTCTAAAAAAAACAAGACTATCTAAAAACCAAAATCTGAAAAGAAAATTCAAAAGAAATCAAAACCAGATCAGATTTAACTTATAAACATCAAGTGTTAGATGCAAATTCAACAATCTCAGATCAAAGATCTGATAATTTCTGATAAGCAAGTCCTCACAAATTTTCTCAAAACCTGAAAGCAGAAATCATCTTAATTTTTTTTCAAAGCCTGTAAACAAAATTAAGTTGCAAATCCAAATTAGAGGGTATTCAAGTTTGGTTCAAAGCTGGTTATTGTTTCAAGGCAACTGAACATGTAATCAAGCAAGAATCAAGTCTGGAATCAAACACCAAGTATAAATTCAGAGCATTTTAGATCAAAAGCAGGATTAGGAAACAAAAAAATTCAAAAAGAATTCCTGTTCTCTGTTTAACAAAACCTGGTGAGCAAACTCCCGTTTTAAGATCCTTAACCTATATATTCTGATGTTCTTTGAAATGTGTTGGAATAATGGGTGGAATTTGGTCTGCATGTTGATAAATACGCAGATATAAGACTGTGCATACCTCTGTTTTTATAGTTACAGGTTTCTAAAACCTGATTTAAAATTTCAAATTATCCACCTAAATGTTTTTTAGGCTTTAATCCTTAAGTAAAATATGTTTTTATGTGTGTAACATCCTTGTTGAAAATTTATTCAAGTGAAAATATTAATTAGTATCTCAGAAAGTAGAACATTACATTATAAAATCAATGAATGTCAAATTTTGGATTATCAAATTTCTATGCTATAATTATATAATCAAATTTGCCTACAAAAATAATGATTTTTTGTAATAATATGGTAATTTTTAAATTGATGGGTATTAAGAATTTTGGGGTTGGTCATAGATCGGATTTTGGCCATGTTTCGACGATTGGCGATGGGAGGATTATCGTGCTTGCTTCTGGAAGTGGGTGGTAGGCTAGGGACTTCAGGAAAAATGGAATCACATTTTTCTGATCAACATGGATGGAGATGCGACGTGATTTAGTGTTTTAACCCTAGTTTTGATGGATATGAGGAAATAGGTTGCTGCGACATCAATGTCGCATCGGGTTGTATCGGTCAGGGGGGAAACAACTCGTGGGTTATCGGAGTAGCTTGGGTAGTGACTGCATGGCGTCCATTGGCTCGACGTGATGTGGCGAGGTGATTTGCTGATGAAGATGGGTTGCAGTTTCGAGTGGGAATGCTCGATTTCGATCTACTATCGCTTTTTCCAAGCTGGGTGGTCAGAAGTTTCAGCGTGGTCGCGAGTGACTCGAAGGTGGTCGGAATAGCGATCGAAGATAGTCGGCGGGTCAGTGCACATGCACCATGCATATTTGGGGTGCTGGAAATGTTGAAGTTTGGGACGACGATAATGCACTCGGGTTTTGACTCGAGGGATTCACGAAAATACTTGAAGCAAGTAGGGTCGCGTGTAACCTGAAGTCATGCTCGAGTTTTAAGTGATTTAGCTCGGGTCATGATTGAGTTACAGGTTTTCAAAACCTGTCAGTTAAAAAAAAATTAAACTGAATTTTAAATTATAAAGAAATTATTTAAACAAAGTTTAAATCTAAGTTTTTAATTCTGGATCCAAATCTAAATTTGAATCCTAGTTTTGAAAAAAATCAAGCTGTAAGGTCTCACCCCGAGACCCACCTTAGCAAAGAGAATTAACAAGTAATTCTATCTACTAAAGCAGAGAATAGGGCTGGTTAAGGGCGACCATCTATAATTTTGTCTTAAACATCTATTGAATACGTCGATAAATGCAGTATAGTTTTTCAACTCAAGTGGATCGACATACCCAGTAAATGCTTAATCCAAAACTATAGGTGGCTAACGGATCTATTAGAACAAAGTAGAATAAACACAGAACAATATGTATATCATGATACATCGAAGTACAACACGGGTCAGGCCGAGTTGTTTCAGGTATCATCTATGTAGTTTTTTAAAATTTAAATTGTTTAAACAACCTTAAAATGTTCAAATGGTTTGGATTTTAAAGATGAAGTTTTTAAAATGTATGTAAAGTTTTAAAATCTAAAGTTTAATATGGATTCAAATTTAAATATGTATTTTAGTTTTGAAATGAATGGAAGTTTTTAAATATAAAATAATTTAAATAACTTTGAATGTTAAAGTGTATTTTTTTAAAATATAATTTGAATTTAAAATAAATTTGGATTAAAATTCTTTTAAGCTTCTTATATACAGTGTGTATTTCTAACATGTGAAAGAAAAAGGGTTTTTTGAATTGTTTCAAACTTTGTTTAAGATAAATTTGTATTCAATTTAAATTTTAAATTGAAATTGAAATTTGAAAGTAAACTTAAAGTAAATTGTTTTTAAATGCTTTGTTCATAATAATTTGACCATTAATATGAAAAATGTTCTTATCTTTAAATAAAGATTTAATGTTTTGAATTATTAAGTTAGTTAAAATGGATAATTTATTTATTTAATTAATTAATGAAATGGATCATAAATTAGAGTAATTAATGGTTTTAATTTGATTAATTAAAGTTTAAGATTAATTATTCTTAGAATAATTAATTTGTAATTAAGAAAACATTAATTGGATAAGTTTAGATTTTAAACTAATGATTAAAGATTTATTAATCAAGTAATTAAGGAATTAATTACTAAATGTAATTAATTGAGTTTAATATGATTTGTTGAGTTAATTAACTAAGTTTAATTAATTTAATCAATGGATGATTTAATAATAATTACTTAATGTAATTGATGAAGTATAATTACTTAGTAAGGTAATTAATGATAATTACTGGATGTAATTAGTGGAAGATGATTTAATAATGGAAGTAATTTGGATTAAATTACTTTACATGATTAATCAAGGGATTAATTAAGGATAATTAATTAGGAGTAATTTATTTATTTAATGAAGTAATTAAGGGTAGTTAATTACTGAATGTGATTAATCAAGAATGATTAATAAGTATGGTTTAAATAAAGATTAATTACTTAATGCAATTAAATTAAATTGTAATGTATATTTGTGTGATTAGTTAATCAAGTTAATCAATTTATTATTAATGGTTAATTAATAAATGATTTAAGGATAATTAATTAAGATGATTGTAATTATATGTTAATTAACCAGGATTAGTAATCAATCTGATTTGAAATTATTAGATAACTAATTTATCTTCCTTATGGATGGCTGTACTCTATTGAGCTGTTGTGAATTGTTTGATATCTCTACTATGTAATGTTGTGTGATGGATTGATATATTTGATATGTGATGTGATGCTATGTAATATGAAATGCTTTGTGTTGAGCTGTTATATCTGTGATGGATATACTATTGTATGAATATGAAAATCCCTTGGGCCGCAAAACTGCATTTGAATTTCGATGCAACAGGGAGTCGGATTCCAGTTGGTTATCCGAAACCCACATCGAATTGTAATGGTAAATCTTTATGATTGGAAAGTTTACTTTATCTGTGAATCTGTGAATAAAGATAAGCGATATGGGTTATACCACTTATCAATATGATTGAATCTGCGATGGTTGATTTTGTGCACTACTGTGTAAGACCCCTGGACCACACTTATACACACACAATTATGGATTACACGTGGAAATGGGTTAAGTCACAGATTTTTGAAATTGTTTAAAATTTGAGTTTTGAATTCAAATAGTTTTGGAAATGGATTGGGTTTAAGATAAAAAAAGCTTTTGAAAAGGAATTTCAAAGGTAAAAGTATTTTTTGAATAACTTGATTTATTTTAGAATTTGATTTAAATTTGAATCCCAAATTTGAAATTAAACCTTATTTATGATTTTAAAAGGTTATACAAGTATATATGGGTTTTAAACCACTTTAAAGCTATTGTTTGGGGACTTTAGAATTTAACCTGAGATTTTAGCTTGTATAAATATAATTGATTTTTTTCTCAAACGAAAACTATGTGTTTTCAAATAATAAACGCTTTCAAATAAGAAATAAACTTCTAATTTGTATAAGAAGGATTTCAAGTCTAAAATAAAAACGGTCTTCCAAGCTATGAGTAAATCTTTGGAAATGTGTTTTGAAAGCTATAATTGAATCTTTGTGAAATATAGTTGAACCTTACTTTGAAATCGAAGAGGATTTTAAATGGTGCATCTTTCATATATAAAACATTGAAACGGGAATTGTTTTGAAAGCTATGAAATGAGTCTTTGGTTTAAAGACCGGATGAGTTAATCCAATTTGAAATGGAATTTTTTTGAAAGGCTTTGAATTAATCTTTATGAAAGATTGGTGAACCTTGTTTTAAATTGAAAGGGGTCTTAAAAGCGAATCTTTTGTTTAAAAGATTTAAGTGTGGAAATTGTTTAAACCATTGAAGGCTTTTGAAATGAATCTTTTTGTTTAAAAAGATTGAAAATGGTAATTTGTTTTAACCATTTGAACGAAAGGTTTTCGTCTTTAAGATGTGATTTAGCTGAGATCCCCTTATCCATATGTTTTTAAATATTGCACTCATTATTCGGTTATGCCGGAAGAGGACCTTGTGTCATATAACCCATTCCGAATAATGATACGACGTTATAGATAGCATTTGAAGATCGGTGATGAAGACCAAGTATTTGCGAGAATGATAGGATGACTTATCGATTATCTCTGCAATGAGTAGCTACGGTATAGAGATTCCCTAAGTGACGGGAAGTCCGATCGGGATTGTGGATGCCCGGATTGCAAGGACTTCTTCGGAAGTGCCTTCGGTTCTGTTCGAACCCGGAACAGACTTGTATGGATTGTATGTCTGACATTACATTTTGAGATATAAAGCAGATTTCTTTCAAATACATTTCTGTTGGTGGCGGAGAATTTATTCTCTTAGCTTAACACCATTCTCTGAGATGTACGAGCTTAGAGGTTATGTAATTGAAGGTTATCAGTGATATACTCCCAATTTGGTAGTGTGGCATGCTGAGTGCTGTTGTGCGTTGATGATCATTTGTGATCAAAGCATGGCTTTCGTGTAAAGCGTAGCTTTATGGATGAGGCTTCGTCGAACCTCACAAACCGGTTATGGTCAAAATAGGAATCGTGACAACAAGGTTATTTGGGGGTATCTCCCCCTGAGGGTATGTCCATTTCCTTCTGGATTATAAGTGGTATCATGGTATGGAGCCCGGGTACTTACTTTGTGGTTGCTGCAAACTTATTGCTTTGTGGTTGTCGGTTAAGAAGCGCTTTGGATAAAGGTTGGTAACGACCGGGAGGTGGCATACTCGTGTCAGTTGTTACCTAGTCACAGAGGTAACCCGGCCTTGTGTAGCAGAGATCCAGTTAGGTTCTCGGGGACGTCCCTCCAGAGGCGTTCCATTTTATATGGGAAGTTCCTTTGCCCGACCATTTGTTGGAAATCCAATCATCCAATACGAGCCCTTTATGGTTTTAGTTGTAGAACCTGCCATTTAACATTGTAGCTATAGTAGGCATACTATAATGGTACGTATGTTGGCTAAGATTAATATTATACTTTCGAAAATGTTTTCACACTATGCACTGATAATAATATCTAAAAGAGTTTTCTCGTATCAAGCATTTTTGACTGTCATAAGGAGAAATCTCCTCCATGTTTGCGCTTGCATTGTGTGTGTGGCAGGAGCCTTATGGTAGTTTCATTTTCTAAAAAGCATTGCGGATTTTCAAATTTAAATTCTTTACTTGTTTTAAAAGACCAAAGGTTTTTGTTTGCTCATACTAGTCCCACGACTGACCTGGAGTTTATTGTTCCTTTCCTTAACTCTGGGTGCCCACAATTTACCACACGGGAAGTCTAGAGTTGGGTTTTTCAGATAGTAGATTAGATATCGATTTGGTAGCTTTCAGCTTTCCCTTTGGTATTCTTTGGAGACTTTGGATATTGAAGTCTTTGGTTAGGACGACTGACCTTGCTTAGCTTGGTGAAACTTGATGGTAGTTCGAGTTTGTGGTTTGGAGTTTTAGCTTTGGAGCATTGGATTGGAGTTATCTCTTGGCTATTTGTTTTTCCGCTGCCATTTGTTTCCGCTATTGTATATTTCACTCTGATATTGTTGATTCATACTATATCATTGTTGTATAGAATGTTGTATATCAATGATATTCATTTCTTTTCTTCCGTTGTGTTGTTATACTTGATGTGTTATAAGCTCCGACGAACCAGATTCGACGTTTGGATCTGTTGCATTTGAATACGAGGGTCGTATTCGGTGTCGATTTTCGAAGGTCGAGTCAGGTCGTCATATTTTTGTTTAGTTTGCTCGGGGTTTTTCCTTATTTATCTCGGGTCTATTTTTGGTAACTAACCAGACTTTAAAATAAAACAAAAAATAAAAATATTATTAAGTTTTAAAGTTATTTGAAGGATTAAGTTTCAAAAGAATGTTGCCAAGTTTCCAAAACAAAATATTACAAGTTTAAATCAGTTTTAAAAGATTTACAATGTTTTAAAATTTTTGTTTAAAGATAATTACCTAATGGGGTAATAATAAATAAATTTCTAAATGTTTTCAAATGAAATTTAAAGATATAATTAAAAGGTGATTTGAGTTAAGAGTGTTAAAATTTAATTAATAAAGATAAGATATTAATTGATTTTGTTTGTTAATTAATTTCAAGTATTTATTTCAATAAAAATTTATAAGGTGTAGTTAAGTAATTAATAAAGATAAGTGGTTTATTTAAATTAATTAAGGTCTTATTTAAGGATGGTTAATGTCATTAATTAAAAAGATAGTTAATCAAGGTGATTAATTTATGAAAGTGATTAAAGAATTAATTTATGATCATAGGTTAATTAATCAAGTGATTATGGGATGATTACTTAATGGTAAGTAATTAAAGGGCTAATTACTTAATGTAATTACTCAAGGCATAATGTAATTAATTAAAGATAATTAATTAATTAATGTAAGTAATTAAGGGAAATTAATTACTTAAAGATAATTACTCATTTAAAAGTAATTAATTAATGACTTAAAGTTGACTAATCAAGTGATTAAAGTACAATTACTAAATGTAATTAATTATGGTTTATTAGTATAAGTGATTAGGGATAATCACTTATGGTAATTAATCAAGGATAATTAATTTAAATGGTAATTAATTAGGGATTAATTAATTAATGTAATTAATTAAAGAATAAATAAATAATTGTAGATTAATTATTTAATGATTAAAGGTTAATTAATAAACGATCAAAGGTTAATTAATTAAAATGGTTTCTAATTAATTAATGTTAATTAACCAGGATTAGTGATTTATTCATAAGTAATTGATCTAGTTTATGTTAATTATAATCAGATAATGGATTGATCTTACTTATGGATGATTGAATTGTGTGAAGACCCGGAATTTTTAAAAATTTAAATTGGAATAATTAATTGATTTTAAAATATTTGAAGCTTAATTTTAACTTGAATTCCAAATATTAATATTTACTTGATAATTAAATTATTGAATAATATAATTCGAAATTGGGTAAGATGTTGAATATGGAATTTTAAGCCTGTTAAAAATAATTTAAAGGCTTATAAAATTTATATGGATGATACTGAAGATAGTAAAAGTGTTAAAAATTGATTCGGAAGTGTTTTGTTAAGTTTTGAAATTTTATCGTTTAAATCAACGTTTAAAAATAGCCTTCCGAGGCACAGTCTCGGATTTGACGAAACTAGTTCCATTGGGTCCGTAATATTATATTATTATGGGATTTCAATTTTCGTAGTAATCGGAGTTGTCGTTTGACCCTGGCAGCTCAAAACGCTTAGAAACCATTTTAATCGATTTAATTTAAAATTGATCGTTTACTTCCGTAACTCGTGCATATGGTCGAATTAGCTTCCGAAACACGTTCCATTGTGTTCGGAACGCGGGTAAAACCTTATAATCGCCTGGTGGCATTCCTTAATAGATGTTCGAAATTTTGGCAATTTTATAGTATAATAAAATTTAAAGTCATGAGACAAAGATATTTATATTAACAAAACAAGCGTATGCAGGAAGCTATCCCCAATTGATATTTTATCTTCGTTCCCCCCTCTAATCTTCAAACAGAAATCAAACTTATATTAAAAAAATGACCGATCGAAAAAAAAGGGAAAGAAGTAAGAGCCATGTCAAATTGAATCGCGGCGGTGTGAATTCAAGTTCGAGCTCGAGAGGTTTGGCCGAAGTCGCGATTGATTGGGGAGGGTTCGAAACCGAGCTCGAGTGTGACGGATGCAGTTTCGTGGAGGTGCGCGAGCCAGAGAAAAAGTGAGGCGTAGGGAAGCACGATGTTGGAGGATTACAGGCGTAACTCGAAGTTAAGGTTTCGCGTGGGACGCGCGAGACGGCGCCGAAGAGTTCGTCGCGGATTGGTGTCAAGGACGGTTTCGATTGTCAAGATCGCTAGGGATTTGGTTCGATGTTCATGGTGTCGAGCTCGTGGCTGCGATCAAAATGCGGTAGGAAGAAGGAGTTCGTTATCTACTGGTATAAGCCTTTGTTTTTTTAATTTTTTTAATATCTATATATATGTATACAAATTTGGAATAACTTAAATTCAAACGTTTTAATTTGCTTTACTTAAGATTTAAACTTGTAAATAAACTGTTGACTGTTATTTTATTTATCAGGATTTAACAGCAGACTATAAGACGTCCTTGTTTAAATTTAATCAGATAATATACACATATTTTAATTTTAAATCAGTAATTTTGTGAAATAATATTTTTCTGGTCTTCGATTAAAATCTAAAATGAAGTATATACTATTTCTATCTATTTGGTACCATGCTAGGTTGAAAAAGGAAAAGTGATATAGTAAAGAAATTCAAAAAAGGGCAGTTTTGTTTTTTCACATTTTAAACTTGCTAGCTATTGTTAAAAATATGTATTTAATAAACTTACTTAATTTACCTTGGTACTGAAAATAATTTATTAAAGGAATGAGAAAATATGTTAGAAAGGGAATTAGTTTAAATTTAATTTAATGGTTTAAAATGAAATCACTGGTTAATTAAATTATAAAATGAAAATTTAAATCGCTCAATTGACTCGAATATTAATAAATCATCTAATGTTTTTACAAGGTCAATGATCGTGAAGAACAAGTTGTAAAGGAAATGGGCTGCAAAACAGTAAAGGTGAGTTAATCTCACTCCTTGGATGTTTATTTAAATTTACATGGTTAAATTTAAACAATTGATTGAATGATTAAATCGGTTTGATGTGCACTGATGATCTGGTGATTTTGGTTTTGGTTGGTTCTCGAGTTAATTGTGGTTTGACTCGAAGTATTTGGGTTTTAAATCGTTCTAAACTTAAATCATAAATAAGAAAATGTTTTCATTTTAAAGTTAATAAGGGCTTAATGGTTTGTGATTCATCAAATTAGAAGGGCGATTAAAATGTATAACTAATTAATTCTATTAATTAATGATTTGAGTTGATTAGTTTAGTAATTAATGGTTTTGAATTAATTAATTAAAGTTTAAGTTAATTTATTAAGTTTAATTAATTTAGAATAATCAATGGATGGTTTGATAGGAAATGGCTTAATGTAATTAATAAAATACAATTATTTTGTGAAATTTATCAAGAGAATAATTAAGATAGTTAATTAAGGAGTAATTTATTTATTTAATGAAGCAAATAAAAAGGTAGATGAGTATAGGATAAGATAAAGCAAGAGTGGTTAATATTAGTGGTTTAATTAATGAATAATTATTTAATGTAATTAAATTAGATTAAGATAAACTGAAATGTAAATGGAAAATCATTAATTTATATAATCAATGATGTAATTAAGGAGTGATTTATTAAGACTAATTAATCAATAATAAGCGACTTATGAGAAGTTAATTAATATAAGTAATTAAGGATTAAAGTAATTAATATAGTTAATTAATTTATGGAGTAATTAAGATTACTTATTGATTTGGTTAAGAATAATTAACATTGTGAAATGAATTAAAGTTAATTACTTAAATGTAATTGAAGGATAATTAATCCAGGGTGATTAATTAAGATGATTAATGAAGGGATGATTGATTAATTGATTTGAAATTAATTAATGACAAGTGAAGAAATCTAAGTGGTTGAGGTTAGTAATTCAATAAGGATTAATTAAAATTAAATTTGTATGTGATTAAGCTTTGCTTATGAATATTTGAATAGTATTGAATGCTTTGAATGAGTTGATATCTCTGATATGAAATGTTGTGTATTTCATTTGGATAACTTGGGTTAGGATGACATGAGACTCGAAGAGACCGGGTTCAGGTATTAGGAAATACCCGAAACAGCTTCGAATTTTTATACATTGCTATTGTAACGACCCGGTATTTTCAACCATTTGCATCCGCACATGCCGGACTTGAATTGCTCAAAATATCAGATTGTTAATTTAAATTTGGCAAACTCAGCATATACAGTAAAATAAATCAATCACAGAATCACAGATACAAAGTAGTACAATAATACACAGCGGAATAGATAAATAGTAGTCCACGAAGCTACTATATAAACATCAGAGTTCGAAATAAAATACAACAGAATATCACAGATGTAGTGAAGTCTCTAGTGCGAGCCGATGACTTCTCTGAACCAATCAACTGGAAAAGCTGAAAGCTGAGTCGATAGTTGGATCTACAAACGAATCTCCAAACACCAAAGGCGAGTCTCTATTGCTATATCACTCAGTCTGACCTGAGCGTAAAGCAAAACACAAAACACTCGAGTCAGGATTAACATTCTTATATTAATAAATCCAACTCAAGTGAAATATCAACTGAAGTACAAGTAACTTAAAGGATGTTTGGGATAACCATCCTCTAAGTATCCGTCGAACTATCTACAATGTAGAAATATACATTATAACACCATGGTCATTTTTAAATTAATTTATACTTCAAAACCAAAGCATCATTTCATTTCAAATATATTTATTTCCAATTTTATCACTTCAAAGTTACGATTCAAATCTACTCAAATTCCAAATTCAAATTTAGTCCAATCTCAACTTATCAATTTAAAATTCAACTCAATTCCTAAATAACCATTTCACATTTTATCGATCTCAAATCCGGATTTGAAATCATAAAATACCCTTTTACATTTCAGTATTTTTCAAAACCTTAAATATTAAATGTTTCAAACTAAATTTTTATTCAATTAAGTTTCCTAAATAATAAATACGAATTATAAGGATTTCAAATACAGATCTGAATCACAAATAAACCAATTAAATTCCAGTATAGTTCAAAGATTTAATATTCTACATTTCAAAGTTCAATTGACAGTTTCACATAGATCTCGATTTAACCCCATTAATGTTTGGTCTTGAAATATTCCCTCATTGGATTCAATATCATTTAGGTAACCTTAACTTATATTTTACTAAATATTTTCTTTAATTTTATTTAAATGGGAAATATTCATTAAATCACTTAAATCAAAATCCAGTTATAAAATCATACCTTTAAATTTCCCATTCAATAATTTCAAATCGATTAAATAAAATCCTTATTTACAGACAATTTCAAAAAAGTCCTAAATATATTTTCCAACCTTAGCTTATAAAATTATTCCACAAATCTATTTCTGAAATACAAATTTAATAAATCCTTAAACACGTTTCATATCAATAAAATCAATGTTAATTAAATTATATATTAATATTAAATATATATATATATTAGCCTTTATATATAATATTTAAAACCAATATTCTTTAAAACCATATATTTCTTTTCAAAACCATAGAAATTATTTTCAAAACATTTGTATAGACCAACGACGTCGATGTATTATTTTCTGTTCTATGGTCAAGTGATACGAATATTTATCATTTCAATCCGTAAGTTAAATATATACGGGTGGATATCATTTCAACCCGTAATCCCAAATTCGATTCAAATGAAAATCGCTTGGTTTTATCAGTTCAACCCATAACGATTTTCTCCTATTCTAAAGTCCATTCAGATATGTATCATTTCAACCCATAGTGATTTCTATACTAACGGGGAACTTGCAGAGTGATAACAGATATGAAATAATAATAATAATAACAACAGGCCTATGTCGTCAAAAATAAATATAAACATCAGGATATGGTGTCATATCCCACTGGTGAACAGTTACTGATAATAGCATGTATAACAATAAACATAACTACAGCAGCATATTTCAATTACCGTTTCAATTGGAATTAAATTCAATAAATAAAATAACATTAATCGTGAGTGATTGCTCACCTCCGAAGCTACAGAAACACGAGAACAAGATGGGAATTGGCACGGGTAGTCGTCGAATCACCAAACTGATACGGATAAGCACGAAGTGGCAACGGAACAACGACAAAGCAAGGCAAAGCCCGATGATCTGGATACAATAAATCAAATCAAAACAAGTTTGATACAAATGGGACAATGTAATTTATATTATTATTTTTCTTCAAAAATTGATACTTAATTAACAACACATATTAAAAATAACATCTTCATAATTGATTTTTATTGAACACCTAAAAATGAAATATATCTATATTCTACTTTAAAACAATTATTTCTCAAAACACGTATTGTCTCCGGAGCAATGTATACATATAATATTTTAAAAATTAGTTCTTCAAATCAATATAAAATTTATTTTATTTTCTATATATATATATATATATATATAAGAAGATAGGTAGTTATCATAACAATCATTCGGGATTGAAAAAAATTATGGATGTATGGAAACAAATATTTATTTAACGATAGTATACCATTGCGATTAAGCACTCTAGGCTTACCGAGATTTTGTGCCAAGTCTTAATATCAAAATTCAAAATATATGCGGGTAAAAGGTGCTGGCAAGAACAAAATGGGATGAAAGCAAGTTACCTGGCAGGCTAAAGTTCGGAGAAAGAGAAAATGAAGCAACGATGGGCAGCAGCGGGCTGTCACGCTTTGGAGCTAACACACACATGTAGAAAACATGGTATACATGCATATAGAATCCCATTTTAATGCACAAGCCTGAATGGCGCATAGTATAAAATATATTTTTGTGTGCACCTGGGTATTAATATATGTTTATGTGAAAGAATATGCATGTGCTAGTTTGGGTATACGGAGCGGGTTTTGTGTGAGGGAAGAGCAGCGACAGTGGTTCTACGAAGGAGCAGAATCAGGTCAACGGTGGAAAGGACCAGGTCCGGTGTGGTTGTCGGTGGCACGGCTGAGCATGGGCGTGTGTACTTGGTGGGCGTGAGGTTGCAACGGTGCATAGGGAAGGGTAGCCGGTGCTCGAGGAACGAGGCTTGCGTGTTGGTTTCTTAGACGCGGGTGGAGGCTGATGAGGCTGACGAGGGGGAGAGTGGTCGCTCAGTTTTGCACGGCGGAGGAGTGGTAGGGGAAAGGCGAAGGGGCACTGACATGCAGATGGAGGTGGTAGGGTCTGGTATTTGCTAGAAAGAGTGGCCTGCGGCTGGTTCGGAGGGAGGAGACAAATGATGGCTACGCGAAAAGGTGGGGAAGAGCAGTTCGGCCGAAAGTGAGGGAATGCCGCGTTGGCGATGAAGTGGAGCGGAGGCAGGATGACTCGGCCATATACAGAATATAGGAAGTGGAGGAAAAGAAAAGAAAATTTAAGGGGAGAGAAGAAGAATAGGCTACATGAAGCTCTATGCTGTATAAATTTAGTCTTCTTTTAAAGTAAGGTAACTGCTAAAAAAAAAGAAATGACTAGAAATGTGGCCCTAGAAAATTTGAATATATAAATTATTTATCGACCCGAAGTGAACGCAGATAATTGAAAAGGCAGAGAAACGTAATTGTACGAATAAAGTGAAATGATGGAAATGATAACGCCTCTCCATTCATTCAGGAAAAGTTATTAAAGAAATTAAAATTTGAACGATAGAAAATATAACAGCTACACACTATTTCAGAAAACATTAAAGAAATTAATAGCTTGATTGGACATCACGTTTCAAATATTGAAACGGAAGGAAGAAATAAAGTCACAGTTTAGGGTACCGTTACAACGAACAGCTTATTGGTTCCGTCGCGTACCGGACCTCAAAATACAGAAATAAATATACTATTGAGATCAGCACGATGAGACGATCAAAACGGTATACAGATATCAGTGGTATGTTCATCCGATCAAAAGTCGAAAATCGGTAGCAGAAATGCTGTTATTTTCCTAGAATTAAGATAAACGGAGCAATAGAAGTCAAAATTTTGAAAAACAAAGGATGACGTCTCACTTAGAAGAGGATTTAGAAATTTTCTATAGAAAAATATTTAGGTTTGAAAATTGTTTTATGATCATCAATTATTACTGACTAAAATTGAACAGAATTACACCATAAAATTTACTTTCATAATTTCTGATGAAAATTTACCATTTGCTATATTTAACTATACTAATCCAAATATAAAATTTTTATTTCATTTTTATTATAATTTCACCAAACTTTAATTAAATATGTCATTAACATCAATTAAAAATAAATAAAATTTTACGGGCCGTTACACTCTCCCCTACTCAAAACTTTTCGTCCTCGAAAAGGAAGGAGGCAGGAGAATAGAAACAACCAGAAAGAAAAATAGATTGAAGTCATGATTAAACAATTAATTTGAAACTATATAAATTTTACTTGAAATATTCATTTGAAAGCTTTATTTGCAAATCAATTATCTTTAATACTCCAATATTTTTCCTAAACTCATTTGTAAAATTTCTTGTTTCCTTTATAAATATCATCTATATGTATAAATAACACCTTTATAAATATATGAAAACTATTTGAAAACAATTATTTACAAAGAAGCCATTGAAACATTAAATCCATAATTCATAAATTTACTAATTTATCTTAAGACACTTTCAACATTATAGATAAATTAATAATCAATTTTCTTTAAATATGTTTTATTTAATTGATAATTTCTAAAATATTTATAACACTGAAATTTTCTATTAAACCATGCAGTATATAAATAAACAATATTTTAAAAGGATATATTCAAAAAGGGAAGAAGGTAGATTCGGAAAGTAGAATATAGGTGGATAAATAAAGCTGAGCAGATAAGGTAGGTTCAAAGGAATAGTATCGGGTTCGAATAGTTAAATCAACCCATAAAATTTTAATTCCAAATATTAATACAAAATTTCTTTGTTGGAAATACCTTTATATTAAAATACTTTTATATCGAAACCAATTTTCCTTTCGAAAATACTTCTATAACTCGATGTTTCAACAAGTTTATCCTCGTTCTTGCAGACTCTGACCATGCGTTGATCAGGCACAAAGCTAGAAATCTTCAAGTACTTAGTATACCTGTTTCAACACCTAGTGAAAATGCTTGAAAAACACTTTTAAAAATAGATACGGAAAGTACAATCCAAACAAATCAACCAAACCAAAATAGTTGTCTAACCATGGATCGCAGATACACAATGGTTACGCCTGGATTCCCTAGGAAACAATCCGTATTTGTAAGCTTTCTCAGCCCTACGAGTTAAGTCATGATGACTAGTAGAGTGCAGGATACACAATGGTTACGCCTGGATCCCCCAGGAAACAATCCGTACCCCTGGGTCGTTTCAGCCAGGCAGTTTCGCTACTAAGGCGACCTACATAGAGTGGAGGATACGCAATGGTTACACCTTGATCCCCTAGAAAACAATCTGTATCCCTAGGCCAGCTCAGCCAGGAAGTTGTGCTATGCAGTCGTGTTAAAAAAAACCATGGGTTACGCCATGGTGGGACACTCGAGTATCACATCCGGAAAACCAAAAATCAGAGGAATAATATCGATAGAATGAATCCACAATGTAGCCATAAAGCGGATATCAAGCAGAAGGCACTTTCCATATCTTTACTTCGAAAATATATATCATATAGTACCTTTCCAAATACTTTCAAATATCATACTTATATAAAGTCCATTATATATAGGATTCCATTTCCAAATCGAATACTTTCCAAATCAATAGTATATCAAATCACACTTATATAGACTAAAATTCTCTTTCCAAATTGAGTACCTTTCAAATCAACTTTATACTTATACAAATCCATTTTATATAAGTTCGACCACTCCCAAATCAAGTACTTAATAATATAAGGTTCCCAATTTCAAATCATTTCAATATCAATTCAGTTTCAAAGTCATATATGATTTCACCAAATTTTCTTCCAAATTAAATATCTCAATTTCAGAGTTCCCTAAATAATAGGTTTAGAAAATAATCCTAGTTTCCAAATTTACATAGTTCAACTCAAACAAATTCATTTCCAAAATCACCATATAAGTACTGGTTTTAATTCCATATTAGTATAATTCAAAATAGTCATATTCATTTACTTAACAAAAGGTTTCAAACTTAAACATACAAAACTGAACTTATATACTTTATCAAATGTTTTATGCTCTTCGAAATTTCTTAGCTTTAAAATTTTAAACCTTGATCTGGGAGTGTTCGAACATTCAAAATAGTTAGGGAAATCAAATTTCCAATTCAAGAGTAGAAAATCATCAACAAATCAATAAATTAGTTTCAATAGATAGGATTATACCAAATCAAATCCGAAACTCGAGGATTGAACACCGGCTTACTTTAAATTACTTCAAATATATACCTATATCTTTTGAATATCAAATCATACTTCGGAATTTGAAATCAAAATTGGTTTAACAAAGTCACTCGCATAGCGAAGCTATTAAAGTGGCCTCTCCGCCACTTTGAAACTCGAAAATCAATGTCGATGATGCGTGCACTCATCACCGAAATTATTTTCCAGCGACATAAGTGAGCTCTGGACTTCTATTTTCTTGAAAACTTTATTGAAATTTCTTTTAAATCGTTGTAATTCTTTTGAATTCTTTTGAAATATTTCTTATCCGAAAAATACTTTTAAATCATATTATTATTATATTTTTAGAAATCTCAAACTCAAATATCAAAATACCGGAGTTCAATTCCTCGAAATTCAAAATCCTTCAGTTATAAATCCTTCATATAATCGAATTCCTTATAAATTTTCAAAATTTCAAATTCTTTCAAAATTTCAGACTTTCGTTTATAAAAGATATATAATCCTTATCAAAAATATTTCACTTTTATATATAGAATAAAATCATAGTTATCAAAATAATAATTTCGGTATAAAACCACTTCTAGAATACAAACAAAACCTGATTTTCAAAGGATGATTTAAGAAAGGATTTCCAAGCAAAGATAGAGATACAAATTAGAAGGACTCTAATCAAATAGAATTCTGATTCGAAGATAGGCTCGATCGGCGAGTAGGTAATTGAATTACAAAATAGAAGATGGATATACTTCTATAAATCGTGGGCGACCTTAACCGGGTCAACCGTGACTTCAGGAATATAATCATTGCGGAATTCCAAAACAAATCGACTTTCGATCGCCAGATATAGAATTCGGCATGTCAATATATAGCAGCATTGTAAACCGCGGATACAGAAATTTTCGGTGAATCAATGCCAATTGTAAAGGAGTTTTCACCCCGTTTACAAATCATTCAGTGGAGTTATGGGATACTCCAAAATCAAACGAATATAATGGGGATAGACAAGAATGAATTTCGAAACCGAGGGATATTCCAAAATTCAAAGGAACTTCCAATCAAGAAAAAGGAGTTCAAGCCCGAACGAAAGTGATTCCGTAATTAAATTTACCATACATGCTAAATTTGCCAAGAGCCAAAGGTCTGATACCAATTGTAATGGGCCGCGCCAGTGGGGTAACGCCCACCGTAGCATGCATTGGTACATATGTTCTGCCTTTATGGCCAGCCTCTCGAATGCACCACCAACCCCCGCGGGGACATGTAGGAGTAAGAGTCAACCGTTCGCTACCAAACCAGGAAGCGAGAAACCCCTATCATGCTGCACCCTCCAAGTGCAATGGAAGACACACATGCCAGACTTGAATTGCTCAAAATATTAGATTGTTAATTTAAATTTGGCAAACTCAGCATATACAGTAAAATAAATCAATCACAGAATCACAGATACAAAGTAGTACAATAATACGCAGCGGAATAGATAAATAGTAGTTCATGAAGCTACTATATAAACATCAGAGTTAGAAATAAAATGCAACAGAATATCTCAGATGCAGTGGAATCTCTAGTGCGAGCCGATGACTTCTCTAAACTAATCAACTGGAAAAGCTGAAAGCTGAGTTGATAGTTGGATCTATAAACGAAGCTCCGAACTCCAAAAGCGAGTCTCTAATGCTGTATCACTCAGTCTGACCCGAGCATAAAGCAAAACACAAAACACTCGAGTCAGGATTAACATTCTTATATTAATAAATCCAACTCAAGTGAAATATCAACTGAAATACAAGTAACTTAAAGTATGTTTGGGATAACCATCCTCTAAGGATCCATGGAACTATCTACAATGTAGAAATATACATTATAACACCATGGTCATTTTTAAATTAATTTATACTTCAAAACCAAAGCATCATTTCATTTCAAATATATTTATTTCCAATTTTATCACTTCGAAGTTACGATTCAAATCTACTCAAATTCCAAATTCAAATTTAGTCCAATCTCAATTTATCAACTTAAAATTCAACTTAATTCCTAAATAACCATTTCACATTTTATCGATCTCAAATCCAGATTTGAAATCATAAAGTACCCTTTTACATTTCAATATTTTTCAAAACTTTAAATATTAAATGTTTCAAACTAAATTTTTATTCAAATCAGTTTTCTAAATAATAAATTCAAATTATATTGATTTCAAATACAGATCTGAATCATAAATAAACCAATTAAATTCTAGTATAGTTCAAAGCTTTAATATTCTACATTTCAAAATTCAATTGACAGTTTCATATAGATCTTGATTTAACCCCATTAATGTTTAGTCTTGAAATATTCCCTCATTGGATTCAATATCATTTAAGAAACCTTAACTTATATTTTACTAAATATTTTCTTTAATTTTATTTAAACGGGAAATATTCATTAAATCACTTAAATCAAAATCCAGTTATAAAATCATACCTTTAAATTTTCCATTCAATAATTTCAAATCGATTAAATAAAATCCTTATTTAAAGACAATTTCAAAAAATTCCTAAATACATTTTCCAACCTTAGCTTATAAAATTATTCCACAAATCTATTGCTGAAATAAATCCTTAAACATGTTTCATAATAATAAAATCTATGTTAATTAAATTATATATTAATATTAAATCTATATATAAAATAGCCTTTATATATAATATGTAAAATCAATATTCTTTAAAACCATATATTTCTTTTCAAAACCATAGAAATTATTTTCAAAACGTGTATATAGACCAACGACATCGATGTATAATTTTCTGTTCTATGGTCAAGTGATACAGATATTTATCATTTCAATCCATAAGTTAAATATATACGGGTGGATATCATTTCAACCCGTAATCCCAAATTCAATTCAAATGAAAATCGCTTGGGTTTATCATTTCAACCCATAACGATTTTCTCCTATTCTAAATTCCATTCGGGTATGTATCATTTCAACCCATAGTGATTCCTATACTAACTGGGAACTTGCAGAGTGATAACAGATATGAAAATAATAATAATAATAATAACAGGCCTATGTCGTCAAAAATAAATATAAACATCAGGATATGGTGTCATATCCCACAGGCGAACAGTTACTGATAATAGCACATATAACAATAAACATAACTACAACAGCATATTTCAATTGTCGTTTCAATTGAAATAAAATTTAATAAATAAAAGAATGTTAATGGTGAGTGATTGCTCACATCCGAAGTTTGAGAAACACGAGAACAAGATGGGAACAGGCACGGGTAGCCGTCAAATTACCAAACTGATACGGATAAGCACGAAGTGACAACGGAACAACGACAAAGCAAGGCAAACCCCGATGATCTGGATACGATAAATCAAATCAAAAGCAGTTTGATACAAATGGGAAGATGTAATTTATATTATTATTTTTCTTCAAAAATTGATACTTAATTAACAACACATATTAAAAATAACATCTTCATAATTTATTTTTATTGAACACCTAAAAATGAAATCTATCTATATTCTACTTTAAAACAATTATTTCTCAAAACCCGTATTGTCTCCGGATCAATGTATACATATAATATTTTAAAAATTAATTCTTAAAATCAATATAAAATTTCTTTTATTTTCTATATATATATAAGAAGATAGGTAGTTATCATAACAATCATAAGGGATTGAATAAAATTATGGATATATGGAAACAAATATTTATTTAACGATAGTGTACCATTGCGATTAAGCACTCCAGGATTACGAAGTTTTTGTGCCAAGATTAATATCAAATTTCAAAATATATGCGGGTAAAAGGTGCGGGCAAGAACAACATGGGATGAAAGCAAGTTACCTGGCAGGCTAAAGTTCGAAGAAGGAGAAAATGAAGCAACGATGGGCAGTGGGCTGTCACTCTTTCGAGCTAACACAAACATGTAGAAAACACGGTATACATGCATATAACATCCAATTTTAATGCACAAGCCTGAATGGCGCATAGTATAAAATGTATGTTTGTGTGCACATGGGTATTAATATACGTGTATGTGAAAGAATATGCATGTGCTAGTTTGGGTATGCAGAGTGGGTTTTGTGTGAGGGGAGAGCAGCGACAGTGGATCTAGGAAGGAGCAGAATCGGGTCAACGGTGGAAAGGACAAGGTCCGGTGCGGTTGTCGGTGGCACGGCTGAGCATGGGCGTGTGTACTTGGTGGATATGAGGTTGCAACGGTGCCCAGGGAATGGTAGCCGGTGCTCGGGGAACGTGGCTTGCGTGTTGGTTTCTTAGACGCGAGTGGAGGCCGCTGAGGCCGACGAGGGAGAGGGTGGTCGCTCAGTTTTGCATGGCGGAGGAGTGGTAGGGAAAAGGTGAAGGGGCGGTGACATAAAAATGGAGGCGGTAGGGTCTGGTATTTTCTGGAAGGAGTGGCCTGCGGCTGGTTTGGAGGGAGGAGACAAATGGTGGTTGCGCGAAAAGGTTGGGAAGAGCAGTTCGGCCGAAAGTGAGGGAATGCCGCGTCGGTGATGAAGTTGAGCGGCGGCAGGATGACTCGACCATATACAGAATGGAAGTGGAGGAAAAGAATAGAAAATTTGAGGGGAGAGAAAAAGAATAGGCTACAGGAAGCTCTATGTTGTATAAATATAGTCTTCTTTTAAAGTAAGGTAACTGCTAAAAAAAAGAAACGGCTAGAAACGTGGCCCCAGAAAATTTGAATATATAAATTATTTATCAACCCAAAGTGAACGTAGATAGTTGAAAAGGCAGAGAAATGGAATTGTACGAATAAAGTGAAATGATGGAAATGATAACGCCTCTCTATTCATTCAGCAAAAGTTATTAAAGCAATTGAAATTTGAACGGTAGAAAAAGTAACAGCTACACACTATTTCAGAAAACAATTAAAGCAATTAATAGCTTGATTGGACATCACGTTTAAAATTTTGAAACGGAAGGAAGAAATAAAGTCACAATTTAGGGTACCGTTACAACGAACAGCTTATTGGCTCCGTCGCGTACCGGACCACAAAATACAGAAATAAATATACTATTGAGATCAGCACGACGAGACGATCAAAACGGTATACAGATATCAGTGGTATGATCATCCGATCAAAAGTCGAAAATCGGGACCAGAATTGCTGTTATTTTCCCAGAATTAAGATAAACGGAGCGATAGAAGTCAAAATTTTGAAAAACGAAGGATGACGTCTCACTCAGAAGAGGATTTAGAAATTTTCTATAGAAAAATATTCAGGTTTGAAAATTATTTTATGATCATCAATTATTACTGACTTAAATTGAACAGAATTACACCATAAAATTTACTTTCATAATTTCTGATGAAAATTTACCATTTGCAATATTTAACTATACGTAATCCAAATATAAAAATTTTATTTCAAAATATTTTTATTATAATTTCACCAATCTTTAATTAAATATGTCACTAACATCAATTAAAAATTAATAAAATTTACGGGTCGTTACACTCTCCCCCACTCAAAACTTTTCGTCCCCGTAAAGGAAGAAGGTAGGAGAATAGAAACAACCAGAAAGAAAAATAGATTGAAAGTTATGATTAAAAAATTAATTTGAAACTATATAAATTTTACTTGAAATATTCATTTGAAAGCTTTGTTTGCAAATCAATTAAATTTAATACTCCAATATTTTTCCCAAACTCATTTGTAAAATTTCTTGTTTCCTTATAAATATCATCTATATGTTTAAATAACACCTTTATAAATATATGAAAACTATTTGAAAACAATTATTTACAAAGAAGCCATTGAAACATTAAATCCATAATTCATAAATTTACTAATTTATCTGAAGACACTTTCAACATTATAGATAAATTAATAATCAATTTTCTTTAAATATGTTTTATTTAATTAATAATTTCTAAAATATTTATAACACTAAAATTTTCTATTAAACCATGCAGTATATAAATAAACAATATTTTAAAAGGATATATTCAAAAAGGGAAGAAGGTAGATTCGGAAAGTAGAATATAGGTGGATAAATAAAGCTGAGCAGATAAGGCAGGTTCAAAGGAATAGTATCGGGTTCGAATAGTTAAATTAACCCATAAAATTTTAATCCCAAATATTAGTACAAAATTACTTTGTTGGAAATACCTTTATAATAAAATACCTTTATAATAAAATACCTTTATAATAAAATACTTTTATATCGAAACCAATTTTCCTTTCGAAAATACTTCTATAACTCGATGTTTCAACAAGTTTATACTCGTTCTTACATACTCTGACAATGCGTTGATTAGGCGCAAAGCTAGAATTCTTCAAGTACTTAGTAGGCCCGTTTCAACACCAAGTGAAATACTTGAAAAAAACTTTTAAAAACAGATATGGAAATTACAATCCAAAAAAATCAACCAAACCAAAACAGTTGTCTAACCATGGATCGCAGATACACAATGGTTACGCCTGGATCCCCCAGGAAACAGTCTGTATCCGTAAGCTTTCTCAGCCCTGCGAGTTACGCCATGATGACTAGTAGAGTGCAGGATACACAATGGTTACGCCAGGATCCCCCAGGAAACAATCCGTATCCCTGGGCCGTCTCAGCCAGGCAGTTTCGCTACTAAGGCGACCTACATTGAGTGGAGGATACATAATGGTTGCGCCTGGATCCCCCAGGAAATAATCCGTACCCCTTGGCCAACTTAGCCAGGCAGTTGCGCTAAAAAAAACCATGGGTTACGCCACGGTGGGACACTCGAGTATCACATCCGAAAAACCAAAAATCAGAGAGAATAGTATCGATAGAATGAATCCACAATGTGGCCACAAAGCGGATATCAAGCAGAAGGCACTTTCCATATCTTTACTTCGAAAATATATATCATATAGTACCTTTCCAAATACTTTCAAATATCATACTTATATAAAGTCCATTATATATAGGATTCCATTTCCAAATCGAATACTTTCCAAATCAATGGTATATCAAATCACACTTATATATACTAAAATTCTCTTTCCAAATTGAGTACCTTTCAAATCAATAGATTTCAAATCAACTTCATACTTATACAAATCCATTTTATATAAGTTCGACCACTCCCATGTCAAGTACTTAATAATATAAGGTTCTCAATTTCAAATCATTTCAATATCAATTTCAGTTTCAAAATCATATATGACTTCACCAAATTTTCTTCGAAATTAAATATCTCAATTTCAAAGTTCCCAAAATAATAAGTTTATAAAATAATCCCTTTTTCCAAATTTATATAATTTAAGTCATACAAATTCATTTCCAAAATCACCATATAAGTACTGGTTTAATTCCATATTAGTATAATTCAAAATAGTCATATTCATGTACTTAACAAAAGGTTTCAAACTTAAACATACAAAACTAAACTTATATACTTTATCAAATGTTTTATATTCTTTGAAATTTCTTAGCTTTAAAATTTTAAACCTTGATTTGGAAGTGTTCGAACATTCAAAATAGTTAGGGAAATCAAATTTCCAATTCAAGAGTTGAAAATCATCAATAAATCAATAAATCAATTTCAATAGATAGGATTATACGAAATCAAATCAGAAACTCGAGGATTGAACACAGGCTTACTTTAAATTATTTCAAATATACATACCTATATCTTTCGAATATCAAATCATACTTCGGAATATGAAATCAAAATTGGTTTCACAAAGTCACTCGCATAACGAAGCTATTAAAGTGGCCTCTCCCCCACTTTGAAACTCGAAAATCAATGTCGATGATGCATGCACTCATCACCGAAATTATTTTCCAGCGACATAATTGAGTTCTGGACTTCTATTTTCTTGAAAACTTTATTGAAATTTCTTCTAAATCGTTGTAATTGTTTTGAACTCTTTTGAAATATTTCTTATCCGAAAAATACTTTTAAATCGTATTATTATTATATATTTTAGAAATCTCAAACCCAAATATCAAAATACCGGAGTTCAATTCATCGAAATTCAACTTCAAAATCCTTCAGTTATAAATCCTTTATATAATCGATTTCCTTATAAATTTTCAAAATTTCAAATTCTTTCAAAATTTTATACTTTCGTTTATAAAAGATATATAATCCTTATCGAAAATATTTCACTTTTATATATAGAATAAAATTATAGTTACCAAAATAATAATTTTGGTATAAAACCATTTCTAAAATACAAACAAAACCCAATTTTCAAAGGTTGATTTAAGAATGGGTTTCCAAACAATGATAAAGATACAAATTAGAGGGACTCTAATCAAATAGAATTCTGATTCGAAGATAGGCTCGATCGGCGAGTAGGTAATTAAATTACAAAACAGGAGATGGATATACTTCTATGAATCGCGGGCGACCTTAACCGGGTCAACCGTGACTTCAGGAATATAATCAATGCAGAATTCCAAAACAAATCGACTTTCGATCGCCAGAGATAGAATTCGGCATATCAAGATATAGCAGCATCGTAAACCGAGGATGTAGAAATTTTCGGTGAATCAATGCCAATTGTAAAGGAGTTTTCACCCACTTTACAAATCATTGAGTGGAGTTATGGTATACTCCAAAATCAAACAAATATAATAGGGTGAGACAAGAATGAATTTCGAAATGGAGGGACATTCCTAAATTCAAAGGAACTTCCAATCAAGAGAAAGGAGTTCAAGATCGAACGAAAGTGATTCCGTAATTAAATTTACCATACATGCTAAATTTGCCTAGAGCCAAAGCTCTGATACCAACTGTAACGGGGCGCGCTAGTGGGGAAACGCCCACCGTAGCATACATTGGTACCTGTGTTTTGCCATTACGGCCAGCCTCTCGACTGCACCACCAACCCCTGTGGGGACATGTAGGAGTAAGAGTCAACTGTTCGCTACCAAACCAGGAAGCGAGAACCCCCATCATGCTGCACCCTCCAAGTGCAATGGCATACACATAAGCCGGACTTGAATTGCTCAAAATATCAGATTGTTAATTTAAATTTGGCAAACTCAGCATATACAGTAAAATAAATCAATCACAGAATCACAGATACAAAGTAGTACAATAATACGCAGCGGAATAGATAAATAGTAGATCATGAAGCTGCTATATAAACATCAGAGTTAGAAATAAAATGCAACAGAATATCTCAGATGCAGTGAAGTCTCTAGTGCGAGCCGATGACTTCTCTGAACCAATCAACTGGAAAAGCTGAAAGCTGAGTCGATAGTTGGACCTACAAACGAAGTTCCAAACTCCAAAGGCGAGTCTCTAATGTTGTATCACTCAGTCTGACCCAAGCGTAAAGCAAAACACAAAACATTCAAGTCAGGATTGACATTCTTATATCAATAAATCCAACTCAAGTGAAATATCAACTGAAATACAAGTAACTTAAAGGATATTTGGGATAACCATCCTCTAAGGATCCGTGGAACTATCTACAATGTAAAAGTATACATTATAACACCATGGTCATTTTTAAATTAATTTATACTTCAAAACCAAAGCATCATTTCGTTTCAAATATATTTATTTCCAATTTTATCACTTCAAAGTTACGATTCAAATCTACTCAAATTCCAAATTCAAATTTAGTCCAATCTCAATTTATCAATTTAAAATTCAACTCAATTCCTAAATAACCATTTCACATATTATCGATCTCAAATCCGGATTTGAAATCATAAAATACCCTTTTACATTTCAATGTTTTTCAAAACTTTAAATATTAAATGTTTCAAACTAAATTTTTATTCAATTCAGTTTTCTAAATTATAAATTCGAATTATATTGATTTCAAATACAGATCTGAATCACAAATAAACCAATTAAATTCCAGTATAGCTCAAAGCTTTAATATTCTACATTTCAAAGTGCAATTGACAGTTTCATATAGATCTCGATTTAACCCCATTAATGTTTAGTCTTGAAATATTCCCTCATTGGATTCAATATCATTTATGTAACCTTAACTTATATTTTACTAAATATTTTCTTTAATTTTATTTAAACGAGAAATATTCATTAAATCACTTAAATCAAAATCCAGTTATAAAATCATACCTTCAATTTTCCCATTCAATAATTTCAAATCGATTAAATAAAATCCTTATTTAAAGACAATTTCAAAAAAGTCCCTAATATATTTTCCAACCTTAGCTTATAAAATTATTACATAAATCTATTTCTGAAATACAAATTTAATAAATCCTTAAACATGTTTCATATTAATAAAATCAATGTTAATTATATTATATATTAATATTAAATCGATATATAAAATAGCCTTTATATATAATATTTAAAATAAATATTCTTTAAAACCATATATTTCTATTCAAAACCATAGAAATTATTTTAAAACATTTATATAGACCAACGACGTCGATGTATAATTTTCTATGCTATGGTCAAGTGATACAGATATTTATCATTTCAATCCGTAAGTTAAATATATACGGGTGGATATCATTTCAACCCATAATCCCAAATTCAATTCAAATGAAAATCGCTTAGGTTTATCATTTCAACCCTAACGATTTTCTCCAATTCTAAAGTCCGTTCGGGTATGTATCATTTCAACCCATAGTGATTTCTATACTAACAGGGGACTTGCAGAGTGATAATAGATATGAAAATAATAATAATACTAACAGGCTTATGTCGTCAAAAATAAATATAAACATCAGGATATGGTGTCATATCCCACAGGTGAACAGTTACTGATAATAGCACATATAACAATAAACATAACTACAGTAGCATATTTCAATTGTCGTTTCAATTGAAATAAAATTTAATAAATAAAAGAACGTTAATGGTGAGTGATTGCTCGCCTCCAAAGCTAGAGAAACATGAGCACAAGATGGGAATGGGCATGGGTAGTCGTCGAATCACCAAACTGATACGGATAAGCACGAAGTGAAAATGGAACAACGACAAAGCAAGGCAAAGCCCGATGATCTTGATACGATAAATCAAATCAAAACCAGTTTGATACAAATGGGAAAATGCAATTTATTTTATTATTTTTCTTCAAAAATTGATACTTAATTAACAACACATATTAAAAATAACATCTTCATAATTTATTTTTATTGAACGCCTAAAAATGAAATCTATCTATATTCTACTTTAAAACAATTATTTCTCAAAACACGTATTGTCTCCAGATCAATGTATACGTATAATATTTTAAAAATTAATTCTTAAAATCAATATAAAATTTCTTTTATTTTCTATATATATATAACAAGATAGGTAGTTATCATAAAAATCATAAGGGATTGAATAAAATTATGGATGTATGGAAACAAATATTTATTTAACGATAGTGTACCATTGCGATTAAGCACTCCAGGCTTACAGAGTTTTTGTGCCAAGTCTTAATATCAAAATTCAAAATATATGCAGGTAAAAGGTGCTGGCAAGAACAACATGGGATGAAAGCAAGTTACCTGGCAGGCTAAATTTCGGAGAAGGAGAAAATGAAGCAATGATGGGCAGCAGGCTGTCACTCTTTCGAGCTAACACAAACATGTAGAAAACACGGTATACATGCATATAGCATCCCATTTTAATGCACAAGCCTGAATGGCGCATAGTATAAAATGTATTTTTGTGTGCACCTGGGTATTACTATACGTGTATGTGAAAGAATATGCATGTGCTAGTTTGGGTATGCGGAGCGGGTTTTGTGTGAGTAGAGAGCAGCGATAGTGGGTCTAGGAAGGAACATAATCGGGTCAATGGTGGAAAGGACAAGGTCCGGTGCAGTTTTCGGTGGCACGGCTGAGCATGGGCGTGTGTACTTGGTGGGCGTGAGGTTGCAACGGTGCACAGGGAAGGGTAGCCGGTGCTTGGGGAACGAGGCTTGCATGGTGGTTTCTTAGACGCGGTTGGAGGCTGCTGAGACCGATGAGGAAGAGGGTTGTCGCTCGGTTTTGCACGGCGGAGGAGTGGTAGGGGAAAGATGAAGGGGCGGTGACATGCAGATGGAGGCGGTAGGGTCTGGTATTTGCTCGAAGGAGTGGCCTGCGGCTGGTTCGGAGGGAGGAGACAAATGGTGGCTACGCGAAAAGGTAGGGAAGAGCAGTTCGACCGAAAGTGAGGGAATGCCGCGTCGGTGATGAAGTGGAGCGGAGGTAGGATGACTCGGCCATATACAGAATATAAGAAGTGGAGGAAAAGAAAAGAAAATTTGAGGGGAGAGAAAAAGGAAGCTCTATGCTGTATAAATATAGTCTTCTTTTAAAGTAAGGAAACTGCTAAAAAAAGAAATGGCTAGAAACGTGGCCCCAGAAAATTTGAATATATAAATTATTTATCAACCTTTAGTGAACGCAGGTAATTGAAAAGGCAGAGAAACAGAATTGTACGAATAAAGTGAAATGATGGAAATTATAACGCCTCTCCATTCATTCAGCAAAAGTTATTAAAGCAATTAAAATTTGAACGGTAGAAAAAGTAATAGCTACACACTATTTCAGAAAATAATTAAAGCAATTAATAGCTTGATTGGACATCACGTTTCAAATTTTGAAACGGAAGGAAGAAATAAAGTCAAAATTTAGGGTACCGTTACAACGAACAGCTTATTGGTTCCGTCGCATACCTGACCTCAAAATACAAAAATAAATATACTATTGAGATTAGCACGACGAGACAATCAAAATGGTATACAGATATCAGTGGTATGATCATCCGATCAAAAGTCGAAAATCGGTTCCAAAAATGCTGTTATTTTCCCAGAATTAAGATAAACGGAGCAATAGATGTCAAAATTTTGAAAAACGAAGGATGACGTCTCACTCAAAAGAGGATTTAGAAATTTTCTATAGAAAAATATTCAGGTTTCAAAATTATTTTATGATCATCAATTATTACTGACTTAAATTGAATAGAATTACACCATAAAATTTACTTTCATAATTTCTAAATAATTTACCATTTGCTATATTTAACTATACGTAATCCAAATATAAATTTTTTATTTCAAAATATTTTTATTATAATTTCACCAAACTTTAATTAAATATGTCATTAACATCAATTAAAAATGAATAAAATTTTACGGGTCGTTACAGATATGTAAAATCTATATGCTAGAGTGAAGTGATTTGGAGGAATTTGACTATTTTAAATCTAAATCTTTGGTATTTAGAAGCTTATATGTGAAATAAGTGATGTCTATAATAAATTGTGCCTTTGTGAATTGATATGAGTTACCCGGGTTCTATATAAGTTGTATGCTTGGTGTTTCATGTTGGATGGGTTTGCTCACGCTGGTTTCCAGCCTGACCCGGGTGTTACTTTGATGTAATGCTCGGGTTAGATCGAGTATTACATATTTTTAGGTAAGGACGTTCTGGAGCTAAGGAGTTGAGCTGGATGGCAAGAACGTATGGAGTGCTTTCGTTGTATTATATTGCTATGTATCTCTGACATGATAATTGTGTATATTCAATGTCTATATATATGTGTAACTCTGATGTATTATAAATGTAATTGACAGATAAAATATGCTTTTGTAAACTGTTATTATTTATTATATTTTATCCACTGCGAATGTGAGATGTTGGTGTTTCTGATTTTCTTCTTCTTCTATCTCTTTCTTCTTTTTCATAACTATCTGAAATTTTCGGGATCGAAAATTTCGGTTCGTTACAGTTGGTATCAGAGCTGAAAGGTTAAGCGAGAACCTTGGCTCTGGTGGAGATTACTCATTAAATACCGTAGTACTCTAGAATGAGTTGAATATATATATATATATATATATATATATATATATATATATATGAGAGCGTACTTGTTATTTTCTTATATAAAGATTTTAAATGATTTTATATAAAAATATATTTTTATATATAAAGCAATGTTTCCTTTTAATAAATATAAGGGTGATTTATTGTTAAATTATTGGAATTAAATTAAGAAGTAATATAAAATACAACCAAGCTGAAATCTTGAATTGGAATTAAATTAAGTGGTAATAGAAATACAACCAAATTAAAATTAAATTAATTGAAAATGAAATTGAAATTAGAACTCAGAAATTTAATTGTTTAAAAACTTTAAATGAACAAAGTTAATTTGGTTTAAAAAGTAAACCAACTTTTGAGAATTCAACTCGAATTTATACAATTCGAGATGGTTTAAAATTGAGATTGAAATTGAAGTTAGTTCAATTGATATTAGTCCAAATTGATTGGAATAATTTGAAATTATCATTTAAGTTGAACAGGATTAATTTAAGCAGAAATTAAAGTGATTTGAAATTTAAGCGGATTCAATTTGAAATCAGTCCAAATTATTTAAATAATTTGGAACTGCAAATAAAGTTGAATAAGTAAGAATCAAATGGATTTTGATTTGAAATTGGAAAGAAATTGAGAATTGATTCAACTTGAATTGGGGTTAAATAAATTTCAATAGGAATTGAAGTTATTCAAGTTAGAATTGAGTCAATTTAAATAGAATGGAAATTTAAATTGAATTGATGGGGAAGTGAACAGTTTTGACTCTGGACTATTTTCAATATAAATTGTTTTAATATAAACTTATTTTTTTTCAAGCTATTTAATATATACAGCCTTTCTTTTTCAAAGCCAGATTATTTTATATTTATTATACAATTGTTTTGGAACTATTTAACAATTTTTCAACTATTTTATAAACTAATTACTATTTTTCAACTATTTGACAAATTAATTACTATTTTACAACTATTTTGCAATTATCTAAAATCTATATAACTATTTAACTATTTTACAGCTATTTTACAATTACTTAACTATTTTACAAACTATTAATTGCTTCCAACCACTTATCTATTTTTAAAATCTTTCGAGCTATTTTCTGAAATTAATCTGGACAGAGTTCATACCGTTATTGATTAAATACCCAACCGAGATAAGAATTGAAGTGATAATCCAAATGGGAATTGAGGCCATTGTAAATAAGTGAATGAAAATTTAGGTGAATTTGAATAGAAAGGAAATTGATTTGGTTAATAATCAATGAAGTTAAATACGTAGGATATACGTATATTATTCTATTCATATAGTGATTTGATCCAGATTCGAGCATAGAATTTCAAGATAGTTTATCGATCCGAGTTGCGATTTTTCACTCGATTTTCGACGGTGAACCTGGATATGGATTGTTGATTGGTTCTGGATATTCTCTATCATAGTTATGGCTATGCAAGGAGAATGACGGTTTCTAATCAAGAAACCAGATCTGTGTCCGCACTAGGAATTCGGGTGGACGATACTAGTTCGGAAGTGAAATTGTGTGATCGAGTGAGCGATCAGATTGGTATAGCGTACGGATGATAAGTGTACATCGTACGGATTTGAATGCAATTGACATTGGAAAGAGTAATCAAATTTGAATATTTGATTTTTAATAAACAATGTTATATATCTTTGTTATATAAGATAAATCTCCTCTTCATGTATCTATAGACGGAAGGAAAGGATTTTAAAAAATGTTTGAAGTATAAAAGGAGTTTTATACAAGTTTGAAATGATCCAAAGTTTTTAAAAATTATATATATATATATATATATATATATATATATATAAAGGGTCTTATGAGGATTTTGGAAAAAGGTTTTGGGAACCTTTGGATTTGGAAAGGCTTTTGAATTTTGAGTAAAATCAATATTGGAATTTGGAAAGCCTAGTTTGAGAATTATCAATTTGGGATAATCGATTTTGTGTAAAGGAGCTTTGTATGAGATCAAACTAGGTGTATGATTTGAAAGATATTATATGTGTATAGTATAAAGTGTTTTGATGATGGCTCCGGGGAAAAAGGTGCTCCCTTGAAATGAACTTCTCAGGAATGCCACCGGGTGGTGCTGCCTTGAGCCCCCAGGGGGGGGGGTTCTAAAATTGATCCTGTGAGGAGTCCGGACAAAACTAGTTCCTGAGGATTATGAGTAGTGTATACCATAGCGAAAGTCGTGTGTGCCGCTGAGAGCCAACGATCTACGTTTGATTTTATATCGGTAGACTGCGACCTATGGTAACATAGCGAAAGTCGTGTGTACCGCTGAGAGCCAACAGTCTACGTTTGATTTTATACCGGTAGATTGCGACCAATGTAGGAGGGGAGAAGTTTCATTTTGACAGCGAAAGTCGTATGTGCCGCCGAGAGCCAACAGTTACATGGACTTTTGCTATGATGGCAACGTAACCCTGGAATGTAACTGCTATCTGCTGTGGGTTCCATGGCGTAATCGAGGGGCGCGGAGTGCCTACAGTTACATGGATTTTTGCTACGATGGCAACGTAACCCAGGATGTAACTGCGACCATGGATGGGGGTGATGATTTCCAGGGCATTCTCACCAAAGATATATCCTCTATTTTCAAAAACTGTTTTCTATATTTTCAATAAAATTATTTTCCCAAGTATTTTCACCGGATATTGAAAATGGGTCTACTGAGTACTTATAGATTTTCAGTCCTATGCTTGATCAACGTATGACTGAATTTCTGTGAGAGCAAGGATGGACCTGTTGAGACATCGAGTTATAAGAAGTATTTTTATAAAAGCTATTCTAATAGTATTATCTGAATTTCAAAGAATTTCTAAAATTTTAAAATAAAAATGTTAGAATTTTGGAAAATAAAGGGAAATCCATACTGGAATTATGAAAAAAATTTGAACTCAGGAAAATTTAATGAAGTGATTTTTGTAATAAAATCAAATATTGATTTAAAAGTTGGAAGTAAGCTAATTACTTAAATAATTATTTGATAGATTATGTTAATAAAATTTAACTCGGTTAAATAAATGGATTGTAAGTGAATAATGGAGTTTGGTAATGAACTCGAATTATAAATAGAATTCGACTTGGAATTGATAAGGAATTAAAATAAGTAGAGATGTGTTAAGATAAAATGGAATTGAATTATAATAGAAATGGTTGAACTGCAAACAAAACCTAAGTAAGTAGAAATAAATTGACAATGGATTTGAATTAATAAAACAAATTCGAAAATGAATTAAGTAGATGAATTAAAAATTTAAAATGGGATGAATAAATGGGTTAATTGAATTAAATAATAAATGGATGAAGTCTGATTGAATAAAAGTTAAATCAAAGTTTTAATTGGAATTTGCTTATCAGAATAGACTTAAGTTATGAGGCGTATTAATTTGAAGTAAAATTACTTAAGTCAGTAAAAGCTTGGTTTTGAGTAAGAATGAAGGATCATTAAATAAAAGTTGGGTTAAATTTATTTGGAAATGGTTATTAATTTATAAGTATTGAATGTGCCAAGCTTAATAAATTGTTTTGAATGGAAAGATTACGGAAATGAAATGAAATGCAGTGAATGGTTGGTGAATAAATTAGAAATGAAATGGAATTAAATATAGAATGAGTTGAAATTAATTTGAAGTAGTTATAAACTAAAATAGATACTCTATTAAGTGAGTATCGTCGAATTTGCATAAAAACAGTTGTCGTTGTTGTAAACAAAAGTAATTAAAATTCTATGGGTTGAGAGAAGTTAAATAACTTGATTTTGAAATTATTTGAAGTGAATATGAGTTTATTTGGATTAAAAATAAATTGAATGTAAGCAATTGAGTTGTAAGGCATTAAAATTGAATGAAACGACATATGAATTGGTTGGAAGTAATTGAATTAACTTTAAATCATATAAATCACTTATGGAAAGCGTTTGGTACTTGTTGTTTATGTAATGCTTGTGTTTAGATATTGAAAGTAAGTGAAATGCTAATAGATTTTCTATATGGCACTTACATGTTTAAATTGAGTAAGTACAGGTTCAGGAAGGCCGTTTGGCTGGATTTGGATTGCGCTAATTGCTAAAATAATAAGCCACTTGCTTAAAATGCTAAACAAAGGTACGCCTACGCGATAAAAATAGGTAATATGAACTGTTTTTGCTTTTTCCGGCCGTTTGGGTCAACTTATATATATTTATATCTCTGGTCAAATTGCAAAAACTCCTCCGTACAAAGGAGACTCTGCCAAAATTTTCTGAGGGAGTTAGAAAAATTTTGAAATTTTTTGGAAATTTTTTTCCTTTAGCAACAAAACGATTTCACATTGGAAATTGAAATAAACTAACGGATGAAACTAATGTAAAATAATGATATGAATCAGTGATAAATGAAAGATATAATTCAATATTCAAAAATTGAAAATAAATTGAATTCATATAAAAACGGGGAAAACTAATTTGCATAGAAATAGATATGAAAACTTCTGTAAGGAAATGTATAAAATGATTTGAAAAATTACGATTGAATATTATTGTTAAGTAAGATATGCAGGTATTATAAAGGGAAAAGAAATTTGGAAATGATTTCAGGAGATAATTTGAATTGCCCGAATAAAAGGTATGTATTTAAATTTCAATATGAAATTGGATTGGGTTTTTGATCTAGCCACTTGGCTTTTGTTTTCTTTTGGAATTTGGGAGCTCGTAGAGGCATTTTGCAGTTGTACCAAGCTAGCCGCGCAAAGGAGACGCTGACAAAAAATTTCGTAAATTTAGAGAGTTAGAAAATTTTTGAGAAAATTTTGATAATTCAAAATTTGGTTTTAAATTGGAATTTGTATGACTGAGCAAAAGGGTATTGTTGGAAACCATGGAAGGTTTTGGGAAGTTGGTTGATGTAATAGTGGGTCTTTAATAAAAAGATTGTTGGTAGGATGTTGAATTGTTGGTTTTGGAGGAAAGGTAAATGGGTATTGGACCATTCTTCCTAACTAGTAATTTCGGGGACGAAATTCTTTTAGGGGGGAGGAATGTGACGACCCGGAATTTTTAACAATTTAAATTGGAATAATTAATTGATTTTAAAATATTTAAAGGTTAATTTTAACTTGAATTCCAAATATTAATATTTACTTGATAATTAAATTATTGAATAATATAATTCGAAATTGGGTAAGATGCTGAATATGGAATTTTAAGCCTGTTAAAAATAATTTAAAGGCTTGTAAAATTTATATGGATGATACTGAAGATAGTAAAAGTGTTACAAATTGATTACGGAAGTGTTTTGTTAAGTTTTGGAATTTTATCGTTTAAATCAATGTTTAAAAATAGTCTTCTGAGGCACAGTCTTGGAATTCGACGAAACTAGTTCCATTGGATCCGTAATATTATATTATTATCGGATTTCAATTTTCGTAGCAATCGGAGTTGTCATTTGACCCTGGCAGCTCAAAACGCTTAGAAACTATTTTAATGGATTTAATTTAAAATTGATCGTTTACTTCCATAACTCGCGCGTATGATCGAATTAGCTTCCGAAACACGTTCCATTGTGTTCAGAACGTGGGTAAAACCATATAATCGCCTAGCGGCACTCGTTAAGAGGTGTTCGAAATTTTGGCAGTTTTATAATATAATTAAATTTAAAGTCACTAGACAAAGATATTTATATTAACAAAACAATCATATGCAGGAAGCTATCCCCAATTAATATTTTATCTTCGTTCACCCCTCTAATCTTCAAACAGAAATCAAACTTGTATATAAAAAAAAATGGCCAATCGAAAAAAAAGGGAAAGAAGCAAGAGCCACGTCGAATTGAATCGCGGTGGTGTGAATTCGAGTTCGAGCTCTAGTGGTTCAGCCGAAGTCGCGATCGATTGGGGAGGGTTCGAAACCGAGCTCGAGTGCGGCGGCTACAGTTTCGTAGAGGGGCGGGAGCCAGAGAAAGTGCAAGGCGTAGGGAAGCGTGATGTTTGAGGATTACAGGCGTAATTCGAAGCTAGGGTTTCGCGTGGGACGCGCGAGACGGCGCCAAAGAGTTCGTCGTTGGTTGGTTCCATGGACGATTTCGACTGTCAAGATCGCAAGGGATTTGGTTCGATGTTCATGGTGTCGAGCTCGTGGCCGCGATCAAAATGCGGTGGGAAGAAGGAGTTCGTTATCTGCAGGTATAAGCCTTTGTTTTTTTTTAAAAAAATTTAATATCTATACGTATGTATACAAATTTGCAATAACTTAAATTCAAACTTTTTAATTTGATTTACTTAAGGTGTAAACTTGTAAATAAACTGTTGACTGTTATTTTATTTATCGGGATTTAACAGCAGACTATAAGACATCCTTGTTTAAATTTAATCGGATAATATACACATATTTTAATTTTAAATCAGTAATTTTGTGAAATAATTTTTTTCTGGTCTTCGATTACAATCTAAAATGAAGTATATACTATTTCTAACTTTTCGGTAACCATACTAGGTTGAAAAAGGAAAAGTGATATAGTAAAGAAATTCAAAAAAAGGGCAGTTTTTTTCCACATTTTAAACTTGCTAGCTATTGTTAAAAATATGTATTTAATAAACTTACTTAATTTACCTTGGTATTGAAAATAATTTATTAAAGAAATGAGAAAATTTGTTAGAAAGGGAATTAGTTTAAATTTAATTTAATGGTTTAAAATGAAATCATTGGTTAATTAAATTATCAAATGGAAATTTAAATTGCTCAATTGACTCGAATATTAATAAATCATCTAATGTTTTTACAAGGTTAATGATCGTGAAGGACAAGTCGCAAAGAAAATGGGATGCAAAACAATAAAGGTGAGTTAATCTCACTCCTTGGATGTTTATTTAAATTTACATTGTTAAATTTAAACAATTGATTGAATGATTAAATTGGTTTGATGTGCACTGATGATCTGGTGATTTTGGTTTTGGTTGGTTCTCGAGTTAATTGTGGTTTGACTTGGAGTATTTGGGTTTTAAATCGTTCTAAACTTAAATCATAAATAAGAAAATGTTTTCATTTTATAGTTAATAAGGGCTTAATGGTTTGTGATTCATCAAATTAGAAGGGTAATTAAAATGTATAACTAATTAATTCGATTAATTAATGATTTGAGTTGATTAATTTAGTAATTAAGGGTTTTGAATTAATTAATTAAGGTTCAAGTTAATTTATTAAGTTTAATTAATTTAGAATAATCAATGGATGGTTTGATAGGAAATGGCTTAATGTAATTAATAAAATATAATTATTTTGTGAAATTTATCAAGAGATTAATTAAGATAGTTAATTAAGGAGTAATTTAGTTTATGTAATGAAGTAAATAAAAAGGTAGATGAGTACAGGATAAGATAAAGCAAGAGTGGTTAATATTTGTGGTTTAATTAATGATTAATTATTTAATGTAATTAAATTAGATTAAGAAAATTGAAATGTAAATGAAAAATCATTAATTTATATAATGAATGACGTAATTAAGGAGTGATTTATTAAGATTAATTAATCAATAATAAGCGACTTATGAGAAGTTAATTAATATAAGTAATTAAGGATTAAAGTAATTAATATAGTTAATTAATTTATGGAGTAATTAAGATTACTTATCGATTTGGTTAAGAATAATTAACATTGTTGTAGCGATCCTGACTCGACCTTTGAAAATCGGCACCGAATATGACACTCATTTTCAAATGCCGCAGATCCAAACATCGAACCTGGTGCGCCGGAGCTTATAACACAATTAAGTAAACAACACGGCGGAAGCAAAAGAATAATACATTGATATACAACATGGATACAATATCTGATACAACAGATGATACAATATATATCAATATACATCAAAGATATGATACAATAAAATAGCAACGGAAAGGAAAAATAGATAACCCCAGCAGCGGAACAAATAACTCTTAGATGGTCATCAAGAGAGAACTCCAGCAGCAGCTCGAACCAACATCACGATGCACTAAGACAAGCAAGTCTCGTCCGCAACCAAAGACAGAACTAGCTCCAGATAATCTACTAATCCTGACTATCTGAAAAACCCAACTCTAAACTGCCCGTGTGGAAAAATTTTGAGCACACAGAGTTTAGGAAAGAAACAATAAACTCCGGGTCAGTCATGGGACAGGATGAGTAACAAAAACAGTTTATCTTTAAAAACAAACAAAGAAATATTTTAAATTAGATTCGCAATGCTTTTAGAAAATAAGACTACCATAAGACCTCCCGCCACACACACAATGCAAACGCAAAATTGGAGGAGATTTCTCCTTATGATAGTCAAACATGCTTGATACGCAAATTTCTTTGATATTATTACTATAAGTGCAAAGTGCAGGAAAACATTTCGAAAGTAATCTTAGCCAACGTACGACCATTATCGTATGCCTACTACAGCTACCATCTAAACAGTGGTGACCACTATAAGTAAATGGCAGGTTCTACAACTAAAACCGTACAAGGTGCGTATCGGAGTTTGGATTTCTAACAAATGGTCAGGCCAAGGAACTTCCCATTGCACATGGGTATGCCTCTGGATGGACACCCCGAGAACCTAACCGGATCTCTTCCAACACAAGGCCGAGTTACCCCTAACTGGGTAACTACTGACATGAGTATGCCATCCCTCGGTCGTAACCGACCTTTACCGGGATCCCAATAACCAACAACCACAAAGTAATGAATTCGCAGTAACCACATAGGTTAAATATCTGGGATCCATAATATGATACCATCTCTATCCAGAAGGAAATGAACATACCCTCAAGGGGCGCTATCCCCAAATAACCTTGTCGCATTCTTCCTGTTTTGACCATTACCGAGTAGTGAGGTTCGACGCAGTCTCGTCCACAAAGCTACGCTTTTCACAAAAGCCACACTTTGATCAACAAATGATCAGCAGCACTCAGCATGCCGCATTACCAAATTGAGAGTATATTACTGATAACCATCAACTACATAACCTTTGACCTCGTACGTCTCAGAGAAGGGTGTTAAGCTAAGAGAATAAATTCTCCGCCACCAACAGATATGTATTTGAAAGAATTCTGCTTTATATCTCAAAATATAATGTCAAACATACAATCCATACAAGTCTATTCTGGTTTCGAACAGAACCGAAGGCACTTCCAAAGAAGCCCTTGCAAATCCGGATAATCCCTAATCACGTCCGGACTTCCCATCACATATGAAGTCTCTATACCGGGGACCAGTCGATGCAAAGACATTCGACAAGTTGTCCTTTCGCTTTCAAAAATATCCGGTCTTCACCACCGGTCTCCAAATGCTATCCATAACGTCAAATCACATATTCGGAATGGGCTATATGACACAAAGGTCCTCTCCCGGCTAAACCGAATAATGAGCGCAATATTTAAAACATATGGATATTGGGATTTCAATTAAGTCACAACATATTACCCAAAACCTTTCTTTTAACTGGTCAAAACAATTACCATTTCAAATCTTAAAAAAAGATTTATTTCCCAAAGTTCACCTAGTTTCACAAAGATTCATTCATAGATTTCAAAACAATTCCATCTCAATTGGATTAATTCATTTAAATCTTTAAATCAAAGATTTATCTTATAGCTTTCAAACCATTTCCATAACTTGGAAATCATTTTTATTTCAATCTTAAAATTCCTTTTAACACAATTTGGAAGTTCACTTCTTATATGAAAGGTTTTATTATTTGAAAGCGAATAGTTTCATTTCAAAAAGATCCAATTTTATTTACATGAGTTAAAGCCTTTGAATTTAAATTCAAATTCCCAAATCAATACCTTTAAAATAGTTTAACCCATATAAATTCATTTATAAGTTGAATAGCCTTTCTAAACCCTAGTTTCCAATTCATAGAATTCAATTTCAAATCTTGAATTCAAATTTAAATCCAATTATTTAAATTTCAAAATTTTATCAAGTTATTCAAAACCTAAATTTCATCTTTGAAATTCCATTTCAAAAGCTTTTCACTTTAAACCCGATCCATTACCAACATTTGAATTTAAAAATTCAAATTCAAAATTATTTTCAAAAATCTGTGACTTAATCGATTTCCTCATGAAATCCATATTTGTGTGTGTATGGTGTGGTCTAGGGGTTTTAACACAATAGTGCAACATCATTCAATCATCACAGATTAAAACATAGAAATATAGTTGATAAGCGATATAAACTATAGTGCTTATCGTCCATTCACAGATTCACAGATAATATGCAAATGTAAATAAATGAATAAATTATACACAGCTCAATCCACAGAACAAAATATCACAAATCAGATAGGACAATCAATTCAAGGCATCTCATACAATACAATCACTCATAACTAAGGTCAAGCATTTAATAATCATTTGTAAGCAGGATTAATTAATTGATTAATCCTAGTTAATTCAATTTATTTCCAATTAAATTAATGAATTAATTATCCAATCCTAATAAATAAATTACAAATCATTTGATATAAATTAATTTATCAATTACCTTAATTAATTAAATTATTCTTAATTAATCATATTAATTAAGTTAACCTTTAAACCAATTACAAAATTAATTAACCCCTTAATTAATCTTTTTAAGAAATTAAACCTTTAAATTCTTACCATAAAGTAATCACCTCATAACAATTAATCATTAATTACCAATTAATCAAAATATCCGAATTTAATTACAATTACTAATTAACCCCTTAATTACTTTCAGTAAGTAATTAACAATTTACAATTGATTATCTTAATTAATAAATCAAATTAATTATTAAAATTAATCATCTTAATTAATACTTAATAATCCTTAGTTAATTATCTTCATTAGCTAATAACATTTCTTATTCACTTTTAATTAATCTCTAATTATAAATTTATCTAAATCATTAATTTATAAATTGAATAAATTATCCCTTAATTATCATATTAGTTAAATCACTTAATTGCCTTAATTATCTCTAAGGTAATTCATTTCTTTATTAATGACTTCAATATATTAAAGTGTAAAACATTTCACTTTTGAATTTAAATTTAAATTACATTTTGAATTTAAGATTGAAAATGATTATTCTTTTAAACATTAATCCAATTTAAAATTCAATTTATAATCCTTAAAAACATTTATTACTTATATAAGAGAAAGCTTTTAAACTAATCTACTTAATTTTTATTTAAAAATTAAGCTTTCAAAATACATTAATATTTTAACTTGCAAATTCAAGTTAAAAAAATGATTTAACCTTCCATTCAAAAATCTTTTTTTTTTTAAAAAGAACTATGTTATTTAACTTGTTTTCAAAAACAATCAGATTTAAAAACTTATTTAAATTTCCAGATTTGAATTCAAAGAAAAACTTGAATCCATAGTTAAACATTTGATTTACATTTGACTTTAACTTAGACTTAAAACTTTGATTTAAACTTTCTTTTAAAACCTTGGTTTTAAAATTCTTGATTTAAAAATCTAAATTCATTTTAACCTTAAGATTCAAAAGTTTCATTTAAATCTTTACTTTAAACTGTGAATTTAAATCACAGTTTAAATTCTATTTTTTTAAATTAAATTTAAAAACTGAAAATCAGTCAGGTTTTTTTTTTTAAACCTGAAAACCCACCTTTAAACATTTTAAACTTTTATTCCATTCCAAATTAGAATTCAAAATATAAATTAGAATTCATACTTCAAACCGGATTTAAATTTTGTTTAAGTCTGGTATACAAATTTAAATTGCATTTAAATTTGTTTAAAAATCAAACACTGCTAGTTTTTTTTACAAAAACCCTAAAACAAGCAATTGACTCGAGTTAAATACCTCTGTACACAAATAAGTTCATCAGAACTTCAACTGCACGGTGCATATGCACAATGCCAGCAACCAACTCCAGTCGCCACCCCTTCATCGAGCACAACGACAATCACCTAAAACCCAACCTCCAATCACCATAAAACCCCTCTACCTCACCAATTCGAATTCGAGTTTCAAAACTCGAAACATGGAACTCAAATTCGCTTATCACCCAAAACTTGGAAACTCACGTTCGCACTCTAAACTCCGACCACCAGATCGCCAGCACCTCCGGCCATAGCTCCCTTAACGTTCAAACTTCCATCCCCCACAATTCCATAACACTCGATCAACCAGAGAGGTTGCACCGATCCAAAACTCCAGGGCACCCAAAACTAGGTTTAGAAATCAAAATGGCAACCACTGCCACCAGCATGCTCAAACCATCCACCAGCCAATTTTGCCAGACACTCCGGTCACTCCACTATCTCCAGCCACAAACCCGACCACTCAAACTACTAGGATCACCAGTGATCCCCAAAAACTCCAAAATCCATCAACATAGAAATGTACATTCATTACTTAATTAAAAAAAATATGGTTTCAGTTTTAAAAATCCTAATTTTGGTTAAATGTTTGATTCATCTTCCTGCATCCAAGAATTATAAAGTTGGAGTTTTTACAAAACTCAAGTTTTCATACAGTTCTTAAGGTTCCAGAGAAACAATCCACTTTATTTAAGTTAAATACAAATTTTTAAATTCGCTTTTAAATCAAACAAACCTATTTTGTTTAGATCCTAGGTCATGAAAACAAACAGATCAAGCAAAATAGATTTTTGAAGTAAGGTATGAACTTGGGGTTTAAAAACAGGATGTCTGAAAAGGTATACAATCTACAGATATTTCAACTCACAAACACACAGAGAAATGAACATATAAATATTCACACAAATACATTCAGGCATTCAAATATTAACGTGCAACAAGTTTAAAACTTAAGTTATTGAAAAGTGTTACTCACCGTAAAAGTTTTTGAGCAATGTTGAATTTTGATATAAAGATCAAGGATTTTAAGTTTTAAAATCATGGAATTATCAAGTTGAATGGGAAATACTAATTTGTTAAATTTTGACGATCAATGTTGAATAGGGTGGCATGATCAAGGCTGAAGGAGGCTGTAGGCTAGAGGATCATTGAAAAAATGGTGATAGGATTAATAGTGGACTGTGGCGACGGAAAGGTTTGTTTGTTGGGTTTTAGGTCGACGAAGTTTGAAGGGGTAGCTCACCGCTGATGGCAAATCGGAGCAGTCTGCTCTAGTAGGAAATTATGCGTGAGGGTGTGACAAAGTTTTTGTCAAGATGGCGTGGACGAGATCCTCGGTGATGGCAGTTTTTTTTCAACTAGGTTGGTTTCAGGAAGAAGCAGACTTGTTCGATTTTGAATTTCCATCATGTATCGTTGATCTTAGAGGTCAGGTGAATCGAGGAGGTGATTGTAAACGTAGTGATGATCACGGCGTTGGTCGTAGTTGAACGGAGCAAGGGTGCAAGTGCACGCGTGCACTTTTGTGCCTGGTTGATCGAGATGTTTGGGAAGAAGCATTGTTCTCGGGGACTCACTCGAAGTTTTCTCGTGTTTAACTCGAGGAATGGATGTATGAGAATGTTGCTCCAGGTTTTGTTTAGTTTGCTCGGGGTTTTTACTTGTTTATCTCGGGTCTGTTCTTGGTAACTAACCAGATTTTAAAATAAAAGAAAAATAAAAATATTATTAAGTTTTAAAGTTATTTGAAGGATTAAGTTTAAAAGGAATGTTGCTAAGTTTTCAAAACAAAATATTACAAGTTTAAATCAGTTTTCAAAGATTTACAATGTTTTAAAATTTTTGTTTAAAGATAATTACATAATGGGGTAATAATAAATAAATTTCTAAATGTTTTCAAATGAAGTTTAAAGATATAATTAAAAGGTGATTTGAGTTAAGAGTGTTAAACTTTAATTAACCAAGGTAATATCTTAATTGATTTTGTTTGTTAATTTATTTCAATAAAAATTTAAAAGGTGTAGTTAAGTAATTGATAAAGATAAGTTGTTTATCTTAAATTAATTAAGGTCTTATTTAAGGATGGTTAATGTGATTAATTAAAAAGATAATTAATCAAGGTGATTAATTTATTTATGAAAGTGATTAAAGAATTAATTTATGATCAAAGGTTAATTAATCAAGTGATTATGGGATGATTGCTTAATGGTAAGTAATTAAAGGGTTAATCACTTAATGTAATTAATTAAGTGATAATGTAGTTAATTAAAGATAATTAATTAATTAAGATTAATTAATGTTAGTAATCAACAGTAATTAATTACTTAAAGATAATTACTCAATTAAAAGTAATTAATTAATGATTTAAAGTTGATTAATCAAGTGATTAAAGTATAATTACCCAACGTAATTAAATTTTGGTTTATTAATATAAGTGATTAGGGATAATCACTTATGGTAATTAATTAAGGATAATTAATTTAAATGGTAATTAATTAGGGGTTAATTAATTAATGTAATTAATTAAAGATAATTAATTAGAGAATAAATTAAATAATTAAAGGTTAATTATTTAATGATTAAAGTTATTAAAGGTTAATTAATAAATGATTGATGGTTACTTAATTAGAATGGTTTGTAATTAATAAATGTTAATTAACCAGGATTAGTAATTTATTCATAAGTAATTGATCTGGTTTAAGTTAATTATAATCAGATAATGGATTGATCTTACTTATGGTTGATTGAATTGTATTGAATGCTTTGAATTGTTTGATATCCCTGATGCGTGATGCTCTGTTTTGATTTGAGATGTGATGAATGTAATTTATTTATCTGTGATGTATTTATATTATTTATTTGTGAATCTGTGAATTAAGATAAGCGTTAGAAGATTATACCGCTTATCGTTATTGCTGTGTTTGGATTGTGATGATTGATGATGGTTCACTATCGTGTAAAACTCTTGGACTACACTATACACACACAAATATGGATTTCATATGGAAATCGGTTAAGTCACAGATATTTGAATTTAATGGTTTTAAATTTTAAATTTTGAATCCAAAATAATTTGGAAATAGAATTAGGTATAATATGAAAAGCTTTTGGAAAAAAGAGTTTTGAGGATAAAAGTTATTTTGAATAACTTGTTAAAATGTTGAAATTAAAACAGTTTGATTTAAATTTGGACTCAAGATTTTGAAATTGAGATTTATATATGTATGGAATTCGAAATTATTTAGAGACTATGGTTTGAAAAGTGGTGATACGAGTTATATAATATGTATATGGATTTCTAGATCATCTTTAAAGTAATTTAAAAATTATTATTTAGGGAATTTGAATTTCACCCAAGTTTTTACTTTAAAGACTATAACCTGTGCATATTTGATCGGATTTTCCCTAAACGAAAACTCTTTGTTTTCAAATAATAGCTTTCAAATAAAAGAAAGGATTTGCAGTTTTTGTTAAAAGGGATTCAAATTTGAAATGAAATAGTTTTGAAAGCTATAAATGAATCTTTGCTAAAGGTTAGTGAACTTTGGTTTCAAATTGAAGAGGATCTTAAAGGTGTATCGTTTGGTATAAAAGATTTGGAATTGAAATAGTTTTGAAATCTATGAATGAATCTTTGTGAAAGATCGGTGAACTTTGTGAAATGAATCTTTTTGTTTAAGGATTTGAAAATGGAAATTTGTTTAAACCATTTGAAGAAAGGTTTTGGGCTTTAAGTTGTGACTTAACTAAGATTCCAATATCCATATGCTTTTGAATATTGCGATCATTATTCAGTTTAGCCGGGAGAGGACTTTGTGTCATATAACCCATTCCGAATAATGATAAGATGTTATGGATAGAATTTGAAGACCGGTGGTGAAGACCGTGTATTTTCGAAAGAGAAAGGATAACCAATCGAATGTCTCTGCACCGAATGGCCCCGGTATGGAGATTTGATCACCCTTTGTGATGGGGAGTCCGGACGTGATTAGGGATTATCCACATTGCAAGGGCTTCATCGTGCAGTGCCTTCGGTTCTGTTCGAACCCGACATAGACTTGTATGGATTTATATCCGACGTTACACTTTGAGATGTAAAGCCGGTTTCTCTCAAATACATTTTTTTTGGTGGCGGAGAATTTATTCTCTTTGCTTAACACCATTCTCTAAGACGTTCAAGCTCAGAGGTAATGTTGTTGATGGTTACTAGTGATACATTCCCAATTTGGTAATGCGGCATATGAAGTGCTGCTGATCATGTGTTGATCGAAGCATGGCATTTGTGTAAAGCGTAGCTTTGTGGATGTGACCTCGTCGGACCTCATAACCCGGAATGGTCAAAACAGAAAGGATGCAACATGGTTATTTGGGGGTAGCGCCCCCTAAGGGTATGTCTACTTCCTTCTGGATAGAAGTGGTATCATGGTATGGAGCCCAGATACTTAACTTATGTGGTTGTTGCAAATTTACTACTTTGTGGTTGTTGTTGGGGCCCCGGATAAAGGTCGGTTACGACCGAGGGATGGCATACTTGTGTGGTAGTTACCTAGTTACAAAGGTAACCCGGCCTTGTGTTGATAGAGATCCGATTATTTTCTCAAGGCGTCCCTCCAGAGGCATACCCATGTGGCCCAAGAAGTTCCCTTGCCTGACCATTTGTTGGAAATCCAAAGATACAATACGAGCCCTTTACGATTGCAGTTGTATAATCTGCCACCTCAGGTGGTAACTATAGCAGGCATAACATAATGGTACCTATGCTGGATAAGATTTATATTATACTTTCAAAATTGTTTTTTGCACTATGCACTAATAATAATATAACCAAATGGTTGCGTATCAAGCATGTTTGACTATCATAAGGAGAAATCTCCCCCGAGTGTGTGATTGCATGGTATGTGTGCCGGGAGGCCTTATGGTAGTTTCATTTTCCAAAAAGCATTGCAGATTTCAATTTAAATTCTTTTGTTATTTGTTTTTGTTTAAAAAAAATGTTTTCGTTTGCTCACACCAGTCCCATGACTGACCTGGAGTTTATTGGTCCCTTTCTAAAGTCTAGGTGCCCACAATTTTCACACGGGTAGTCTAGATTTAGATTTTTCAGATAGTCAGATAATAGATGTAGATTCGATATCTTTGAAGTATTTAGATTGGAGATTGCATTTGTTTCACTTCAACATTTGGACTGACCTTTCTTAAGTCAACGTGATGGTGGTTCGAGCTTTGGATTTGGAGCTTGGAGCCTTTTGAGTTTTGGCATTTGGGATGCACTTTGTGGATTTATTTCCTCTTGGAGATCATATTGGAGTTATCTTTTCCGCTTTTGTATTTCTCTGATATATGTATTGAAATTCGATTTAATCATTGTTGTATATCAATAGATTATTCATTTTTCTTCCACTGTGTTGTTATACTTAATATTTTATAGGCTCCGGCGAACCAGATTCGACGTTTGGATCGGCGGCATTCGAATACGGGTGATGTATTCGGTGCTGATTTTCGAAGGTCGAGTCAGGGTCGTCACACTTGGTATCAGTGCTGAAGGTTGAACTTTAGCTATTAGAGTATAATACATTGGGTAACTCATTAGAGATAGGTTTACAAATACCCTAGAATGAGTATCCCTAAGTTATCCGTCCGTATTACTATCCGCTGATAGTAAGTATGAGTGCGAGAAGAGGACGAGGTAGGGGATAGGGAAGTACCACTACAAATGGACTATACCCTCCAACAACGGAAATAACTTTTCTCTATCGATCTCCTTTGATCCAATTTCAATTTCTTGAATGGCTTCGTAGCAGCTCAAGGGAGAAGTTTCAGTGTGGTGGTGGCCCTGCGAATCGTTCCTATTTCGTATTCTTTTCACCAGTTTCCCTCAGCTTTTCGTTTTGACTTTAATGAATTTGAAAATTTATTTGAAATAAATTGTTTAATAAAATATGGAACTAAATTTGATTGTATCGATAAAATGATTTGGGTCAAAACCAAATTGAAATTTTTGTTGTGATTTCTAATGTGAATCGAAGTCCGAAGAGGGACAAGTCAGTATATAATTTGGGGTATTTCGACCTGAGTTTGGATTCCATAACTAGTGTTTGAGAATTATGGAAGATTGAATCTATCTATCTATTCTCTAAGGTCCGATATATTCTACGAAAGGTTAGTCATCCCTTCGGACTAACCAATGTACTTGCACATTTCGTAGAACTGGTGACTCGAGTATCTTGTGTAGTATTGAATGAGTTCGTTCTCATGATTATTGATGGTATTCTGATTTGATAAGCCAAATGCAAAATGGATATTCAATTTGATCTGGATAACTGTTTCTCTATCTTTGTGTGTCCATCTATTCTTTGTTATCTCTCTGTCTAGCAAATTTCAAGAACGAAATTTTCTTAAGGGGGGAATCTGTAACAATCCCGGTTTTTAGTCAGATTCAAATTGATGATTAAAGCAAATTTTTGGATTAAATTATGGATTAATTTGAATATTTCAAATTTAATAATATATATACTTGTTTATTTATATAAATAAATTTTAAAATATGAAATTTGAATTTGAAATTCAAACTAAATATTTTAAATAGAACTGGATTTTAAATAAAGAAATTGATTTGGAAATCCAATAAAATGTGTTTGTATATATATAGATTGTAGAAAGAATTTTGGTCTGAATTTTTTTATAAATATATGGAAAACAAATTGGATTTATACTTTGGAATTAATATAGAAATTTATTTTTAAATCATTTTCTTTATAAGTTATGCAACTATAAATATTAGCTTGAAAATGTTTAAAAGGTTTATATACTTTTTCTTAAAATTGACATGAACTAATGGTTTGTATTTATATATATGCATTTTTAAGTACATAACATTAATAAATAAAAGATAAAAACATGCTTCATAAATTAAATTGAAGTAAGGATCTAAAACAAAGTTATAAATAGATTAAAGAAAAGGATTTAAACATAAATTTACTTGTTTTAACAAGTGTGAAGAAAATAAACATGAATTTGTACAAGTGTTAGTTTATTTAACAAGTGTCATTATATTTTATTTTGAATTTATAAAATCAGGTTATATGTTCACCTCTTCTCCTCCTTCTCATTTTATTTTTAACCTTCATTTTTAAAAGATCAAAGAAAATCAAAATAAAATCAAAAGCCTGTAAACTAAAAAGAAAAATTAGTTTAAAGTTTTCAAGCCTGGAAATGAAGCCCAGAAACTAAAAAAACAAACCTGGAAGCAAAGCAAAAGCTTCAGCCTGGAAATAAAAAACAAATGCAAGAATCAAGATTTAAATTCAACTCCAAAAGAGTAGGCAATGCAAGGATTTAAGCTTAAGGCAACTCAAAGATCAGGCAAAAGAAAATTTAAGCAAATTCAAGTAAGCAAGATTCCAGATTAAATCAAATACAAATTTTAGAATTCAAAAGCAGACTCTGTTTAAAACATTCACAAGTGAGTAAACTTTTGAACCTATATATATATATATACACACACACACATTTTGGCTTACCTGTGAAAACAAATGTGAATGGTGATTTGAAAATGTTTTGGTTGCAAAAACAAATGCATGTATGTAAATTTCAAGATGCGTGTGCATGTATAAACACATACAATATCATTCTGTTAATATACAGGCTCTAACCCTTCCAATTTAAATTCAAACTGCTCCTTATACAATCAAAATTAGGCTTTGATTTCCAAAAAGGAAATGTTGTAACATGGTAAATTAATTTTTAAAAATAGTTTTAAGCAAAAATATTTAGAATATTCTCGAAAATGTTAAATTACAGTAGAAAAGAAAAATTGGTGCAAAATTTTACATCAGGATTTCAAACTCTGATTATATGAATTAAATCGAGTTGAAAAATGATGAATTTTGATATAAAGATCAAGGTTTTTAATTTTTAAAATAATGGAATAATCAAGTTGAACGGGAAATACTAATTTGTTAAATTTTGTCGATCAATGTCGAATAGGGTGGCATGATCAAGGCTGAAGGAGGCTGTAGGCTAGAGGATCATCGAAAAAATGGTGATAGGATTAATAGTGGACTGTGGCGACTGCAAGGTGTGTTTGTAGGGTTTTAGGTCGACGAAGTTTGAAGGGGTAGCTTGTCGCCGATAGCGAATCGGAGCAGTCCACTCTAGTAGGAAATTATGCATGAGGTTGTGACAAAGTTTTTGTCAAGATGGCGTGGACGAGATCCTCGGTGATGGAAGTTTTTTTTTCAACTAGGTTGGTTTCAGGAAGAAGCAGACTTGTTCGATTTTGATTTCCAGCATGTATCGTTGATCTTGGAGGTCAGGTGAATCGGGGAGGTGATCATAAACGTAGTGATGATCGCGGCGTTGGTCGTAGTTGATCGGAGCAAGGGTGCAAGTGCACGCGTGCACTTTTGTGCCTGGTTGATCGAGATGTTTGGGAAGAAGCATTATTCTCGGGGATTCACTCAAAGTTTTCTCGTGTTTAACTCGAGGAATGGATGTATGATAATGTTGCTCCGGGTTTTGTTTAGTTTGATCGGGGTTTTTACTTGTTTATCTCGGGTCTGCTTTTGGTAACTAACCAGATTTTAAAATAAAAGAAAAATAAAAATATTATTAATTTTTAAAGTTATTTGAAGGATTAAGTTTCAAAGGAGTGTTGCTAAGTTTTCAAAACAAAATATTACAAGTTTAAATCAGTTTTCAAAGGTTTACAATGTTTTAAAATTTTTGTTTAAAGATAATTACATAATGGGGTAATAATAAATAAATTTCTAAATGTTTTCCACCGAAATTTAAAGATATAATTAAAAGGTGATTTGAATTAAGAGTGTTAAACTTTAATTAATCAAGATAAGATCTTAATTGATTTTGTTTGTTAATTTATTTCAAGTATTTATTTCAAAAAAAATTTAAGTGGTGTAGTTAAGTAATTAATAAAGATAAGTGGTTTATCTTAAATTAATTAAGGTCTTATTTAAGGATGGTTAATGTGATTAATTAAAAAGATAATTAATCAAGGTGATTAATTTATTTATGAAAGTGATTAAAGAATTAATTTATTATCAAAGGTTAATTAATCAAGTGATTATGGGATGATTGCTTAATGGTAAGTAAGTAAAGGGGCTAATCACTTAATGTAATTAATTAAGGGACAATGTAGTTAATTAAAGATAATTAATTAATTAAGATTAATTAATGTAAGTAATCAACAGTAATTAATTACTTAAAGATAATTACTCAATTAAAAGTAATTAATTAATGATTTAAAGTTGATTAATCAAGTGGTTAAAGTATAATTACCCAACGCAATTAAATTTTGGTTTATTAATACAAGTAATTAGGGATAATCACTTATGGTAATTAATTAAGGATAATTAATTTAAATGGTAATTAATTAGGGGTTAATTAATTAATGTAATTAATTAAAGATAATTAATTAGAGAATAAATTAAATAATTAAAGGTTAATTATTTAATGATTGAAGGTTTTAAAGGTTAATTAATAAATGATTAAAGGTTACTTAATTAGAATGGTTTGTAATTAATTAATATTAATTAAACAGGATTAATAATTTATTCATAAGTAATTGATCTGGTTTAAGTTGATTATAATCAGATAATGGATTGATCTAACTTATGGTTGATTGAATTGTATTGAATGCTTTGAATTGTTTGATATCCCTGATGTGTGATGCTCTGTTTTGATTTGAGCTGTGATGAATGTAATTCATTTATCTGTGATGTATTTATATTATTTATTTGTGAATCTGTGAATTAAGATAAGCGTTATAGGATCATCCGCTTATCGTTATTGCTGTGTTTGGATTGTGATAATTGAAGATGGTTCACTATTGTGTAAAACCCTTGGACTACACTATACACACACAAATATGGATTTCATTGGGAAATCGGTTAAGTCACAGATATTAGAATTTAATGGTTTTCAAAGTTAAATTTTGAATCCAAAATAATTTGGAAATAGAATTAGGTATAATATGAAAAGCTTTTGGAAAAAAGAGTTTTGACGATAAAAGTTATTTTGAATAAGTTGTTAAAATGTTGAAATTAAAACAATTTGATTTGAATTTGGACTCAAGATTTTGAAATTGAGTTTTATATATGTATGGAATTCGAAATTATTTAGAAACTATGGTTTGAAAAGTGGTCATACGAGTTATATAATATGTATATGGATTTCTAAATCACCTTTAAAGTAATTTAAAAATTATTATTTAGGGAATTTGAATTTAACCCAAGTTTTTACTTTAAAGACTATAACCTGTGCATATTTGATCGGATTTTCCCTAAATGAAAACTCTTTGTTTTCAAATAATAGCTTTCAAATAAAAGAAAGGATTTGCAGTTTTTGTTAAAAGGGATTCAAATTTGACATGAAATAGTTTTGAAAGCTATAAATGAATCTTTGTTAAAGATTAGTGAACTTTGGTTTCAAATTGAAGAGGATCTTAAAGGTGTATCGTTTGGTATAAAAGATTTGGAATTGAAGTAGTTTTGAAATCTATGAATGAATCTTTGTAAAAGATCGGTGAACTTTGTGAAATGAATCTTTTCGTTTAAGGATTTGAAAATGAAAATTTGTTTAAACCATTTGAAGAAAGGTTTTGGGTTTTACATTGTGACTTAACTAAGATTCCAATATCCATATGTTTTTGAATATTGCGCTCATTATCCAGTTTAGCCGAGAGAGGACTTTGTGTCATATAACCCATTCCGAATAATGATAAGACGTTATGGATAGCATTTGAAGACTAGTGGCGAAGACCGTGTATTTTCGAAAGAGAAAGGATAACCCATCGAATGTCTCTGCACCGAATGGCCCCAGTATGGAGATTTGATCACCCTTTGTGATGGGTAGTCCGGACGTGATTAGGAATTATCTGGATTACAAGGGCTTCTTCATGAAGTGCCTTCGGCTCTATTCGAACCCAGAACAGACTTGTATGGATTTATGTCCGACGTTACACTTTGTGATGTAAAGTTGGTTTCTCTCAAATACATTTGGTGGCTGAGAATTTATTCTCTTATGTAGTTGATGGTTACTAATGATACATTCCTAATTTGGTAATGTGACATACGAAGTGTTGCTGATCATGTGTTGATCGAAGCATGGATTTTGTGTAAAGCGTAGCTTTGTGGACGTGACCTCGTCAGACCTCACAACCCGAAATGTTCAAAACAGGAAGGATGCAGCAAGGTTAATTGGGGGGTAGCGCCCCCTAAGGGTATGTCCATTTCCTTCTGGATAGAAGTGGAATCATGGTATGGAGCCCAGATACTTAACTTATGTGGTTGCTGCAAATTTATTACTTTTTTGTTGTTGTTGGGGCCCCAGATAAAGGTCGGTTATGACTGGGGGATGGCATACTCGTGTAGTAGTTACCTAGTTATAGAGGTAACCCGTCCTTGTATTGGCAGAGATCCGTTTAGGTTCTCAGGGCATCCCTCCAGAGGCATAACCATGTGGCCCAGGAAGTTCCTTTGCCTGACCATTTGTTGGAAATCCAAAGAAACAATACGAGCCTTTTACGATTGCAGTTGTATAACCTGCCATCTCAGGTGGTAGTTATAACAGGCATGATATAATGGTACCTATGCTGGCTAAGATTTATATGATACTTTCGAAATTGTTATCTGCACTATGCACTAATAATAATATTATCAAAAGGATTTTCGTATCAAGCATGTTTGACTATCATAAGTAGAAATCCCCCCAAATTGTGCGATTGCATGGTGTGTGCCGGAAGGCTTTACGGTAGTTTCATTTTCCAAAAAGCATTGCGGATTTCAACTTTAAATTCTTTTGTTGTTTTTTTTAAAACAAATGTTTTTGTTTGCTCACACCAGACCCATGACTGACCTAGAGTATATTGTTCCCTTTCTAAATTCTGGGTGCCCACAATTTTCACACGAGCAGTCTAGAGTTAATTTTTTAGATAGTCAGATAGTAGATGTAGATTCGATATCTTTGAAGTATCTGGATTGGATATCGCATTCGATTCACTTCAACATTTGGTCTGACCTTGCTTAAGTCAACATGATAGTGGTTCGAGCTGTGGATTTGGGGCTTGGAGCCTTTTGAGTTTTGGCATTTAGGATGCAGTTTGTGGATTCATTTCCTTTTAGAGATCATGTTAGAGTTATCTCTTCCGCTTTTGTCTATCTTTGATATATGTATTGATATTCGATTTTAATAATTGCTGTATTCGAATGTTGTATATCAATAAATTATTCATTTTTCTTCCGCTGTGTTGTTATACTTAATGTGTTATAAGCTCTGGCGAACCAGATTCAATATTTGGATCGGCATCATTCGAATACAGGTGATGTATTCAGTGCCGAGTTTCTAAGATCGAGTTAGGGTCGTCACAGTTCAATTCAATTTTAAATACAAGATGTCATATTTACATAACAACTTATCACCGATAGATAACGTACGTTATCACAGTTTAAACCAACATATCATATCATAGAACAACACAAATCATCATAATAACGATCAGTCTAGACAATAAATACAATTTAATCATCCATATGCAAGATTTATTTGTCACCCAATTTAATTAACATAAAATAAATTAATTACATTTAAATCCTACTTAATTTACATCAATTAAACCATTTAATTAATTACTGAAATTAATTAATTATTCTTTAATCATTTAATTATTCACATTAATTAATTAACTTTTAATTGCTTACATTAATGAATTATCCTTTAATTTATCACACTAATTAATGATCCTTTTTACTAATTAATTATCCTTTAATTAATTTCATTAAGTAATTATCCTTTAATTACATTAATTAATTATCCTTTAATTACTTAAGTTAATTAATTAACCCTAAATTTCACACTTAATTACATCATTAAATTTTATTTAAATAAATTTTAGAAATTAATTTAAAATAAAATTAACCTAATGTAATTACCCTAGGTCAATCCATCTAAGTTTAAAGCATTTTACTTAAATTTTTAAGATTGGAATTGCTTTGAAATTTTTTTCCAAAGTTTCTCTAAAATCAAAAACTTTGTTAACACATTCAATTTTAAAATACTCGAGCCCAAACCCAGAAATCACGATCCCTAACTCGAGCCAAAACCAATTCTATTTCTAGTTAAAGGAAATACAAAAATCATATATCACTGGTTAATTAAAAATTAAAAGCCTTATTGATATCCGATATTGTTTCTATAAATTTAAGTTATTTCTTTTTTATTTTTCTTATCTCTCATTTAACTTGATTCTTATTTTCTCCGACCCATTCCTACTTTTCCGGTACGTTCATATTCCCTTCTTTCCTCTCTATCGTTCCTCCTTTCCAGCTTATTACCTCTGCTCCATCTCACTCTTCACTCAACCGTGCATGTAACATGCATGTGCACGACGTCCTCGGCCATAACCACTCGCCAACGACCATCCACCTCAATCACCCTCAACCTCGCGTTCCCGACTGTCACTTAAATCGCGATGAAAAGCATTGCTCGGAAATTTGGTCTTTGAACCCAAAACTGGGACAAAATCACCGTGCCTAACACTGTCTCGCCTTACCACCACGACCCACCTTTCTCCAGCAAACTTTACCCTGAGCATCCCCATCGATTCGTCGACCTGTTCCCCCCTATGTGCAAGTCTGGAGCCTCGTTGTGACGCTGTCCCTTGCCTCGAAAACGAGACCACCGAGCTCCCTCCCTAAACCCTAAATCGAGCACGACCCAGCTAACCCTTCAATAAGAAAATTCCCCACAATTTTTCCCAAGTTTCTAAACTCCATGGCTACCTCCAGACCTAATGCTACACCTTAACCATTTCCATGCCCCTGAAATTCCACAAAAAAACATTTCCGTTCAACTCCCAAATTCCCACTTGATACTTCACAAAATATCTCGAAACCACATTCAAAAATCATCATTTTCAACAGCGAACTCATCCGTATAAGTAAAAGTTTAAATTACACCATTCGAATTTTCCATTTTTCTTGTTTATATCCTGTAATTTCTAGTTTTTAAAATAAATTCTCAATATAAACACTTGAGGCAATTTTTAAAAATCAAATCTGGTAAATTTTAACACATTTCATTTGGTGATCATATCCTAAAAGAGATTGAAGAAAGAGAATTTGAATTTTAAACTTGTTTAAGCCTGATAAAATCAAACCGAGGCTAGTACATATACATGCAACTATATTAATTCATTCTTGTAAACATCATTACATCAATAACTTATCACCTATAACGACCCGCTATTTTGGACCATTCAAATCGACAATAAAACCATACATGTCCAACTTGAATAATTCAAAATACCAAATTGTTAATTAAAATTTGGCAAAACTTAACATATATAGTAAATAAATCATCACAGATCACAGACACAGAGTAATATAATGCAGCGGAATAGATAAAGAATAGTAGTTCATAAAGCTCCTATATACATCGGAGTTAGAAACAAAATACAACTGAATATCTTAGATGCAGTGAAGTCTCCAGTACGCGCAGATGACTTCTCTGAACAAATCAACAGGATGAATGAAAGGATATATAGCTGGATCTTCAAGCAAGGCTCCAACTTCGAAGGTGAGTCTCAAATGCTGTATCACTCAGTCTGACCCAAGCGTAAAGCAAAACACAAAACACTCGAGTCAGGATTAACATTCTTATATCTATAAATCTAACTCAAGTGAAATATAACCTGAAATATAATTAACTTAAAGGATTTTTGGGATAACCATCCTCTAAGGATCCATGGAACCATCTGCATTGTAGAAATATACACTATAATGCCGTGGTCATTCAAATTAATTTATACTTCAAAACCAGAGACTATTTCCATTTCATATATATATATATATATATATTTCTAAATTTTATTATTTTCAAAGTTATGATTCAAATCAATTCAATTTCCAAATTCAAATTTAATTAACTCTCAATTCAACAAATTCCAATTCAATTCAGTTTCTAATAAATAATTGCAAATTATATCGATTTCCAATGCAGATATAAATCACAAAATAAACCATTTAAATTCCAATGTATTTCAAAGCCTTAATATTCACATTTTCAAAGCTAAATTTAGTAGTTTCATATATCCTGATTTAACTTCATTATTATTTAGTCTTGAAATATTCCCTCATTTATTCAATATCATTTAAGTAACCTTAAATTACGTCTTACTAAGTATTTCCTTTAATTTATTTTAACATGGAATATTCATTAAGTCACTTAAATCCAAAAATCCAGTTAAAATCATATCTTTAAATTTTAATTTCAATAGTTCCAAATCGGTGTTTATTTACTAAAATTCTTAATTACATACAATTTCACATACATTTAAATTTATCTTCCCAGCATTAACTTATTCAAATTATTACCAAAATCTATAAATTTAAATAAGTACTTTAGCATATTATATGTATTAAATCAATCTCCATTTAATTTAATATTTTTTGGGAACTAGGGAAACCTGTTCGATCACTACCTACCAGCGATTCCTGAACAGTAAACCTAGGGAATAGCCGGAAGGCCCGCCACAACCAACTATTTCGGGCAGCCAGATCTTTCAGTTGGCTTGGGGCAGGAGGCGCGAAAATGAACCGGATATCTCCCAAGTGAAAATTCATTTCTCCTCCAACACAAGGTGGGACTCGAACCCCAAACCTCCCACTTGGAAGCCGCATCATCCCACCACCGCACCAAGCCCGCGGGCATTTAATTTAATATTATTATTAAATCTATATATTATATTTCCATTTATATATAATATTTAAGAATCACTATTTATTAAAACCTTATATTTCTTTCCAAAACCATAAAATAATTTCAAATTATTTATATAAGGACCAACGGTGTTTGTATATAATTTCTTATCCTATGGTCAAGTGATACAGGTATTTATCATTCAATCCGTAACTTAAATATATATACGGGTAGATATCCTTTCTACCCGTAATCCCAAATTCAATTCAATGAAAGTCGCTTGGTTCTATCATTTCAACCCATAACGATTTTCTCCTATTCAAAAGTCTGTTCGGGTATGTATCATTTCAGCCCATAGTGAATTATATACTAACAGGGAACTTGCAGAGTGATAACAGATATGACAATAATAATAACAGGCATATATCATCAATAACAATATAATATGAACAACAGGATATCGTGTCATATCCCATAGGTAAACAATTACATATAAATGCATATCATATATATAACAATTTAAAAAATTAACAGTTAAATTTTAGCTACATATATTCAATTGTTGTTCTAATTGAAATCAAATTTAATAAATAAAAGAACGTTAATCATGAGTGATTTCTCACCTTCGAGGTTAGAGATGAACGAGAATAAGATGAGTTACGAATCCAAGCACCAATTCCAAAGTAAATCGGGATTTGTACAATTTGACGAGCAAAGCTGATAGATATAAATCGATGAGAATGAATAAATTAGCTCGATATAAATGAAATACATACATACATATATATATATATATATATATATATATAAATCTTTCAAAAATCCATTTAAAACATATATTTCAAATTTATATCAAATTCAAATTCAAACACAAATTAAATTAATATATATATATATATACATATATGTATTTATAAATCTTTGTTTTTAAATAAAACCACGTATAAGTCACATATCTGCGTAGTATAAATTAAAATAATTGAATATATATACTTATAATCAAATACGTAAACAACCTATATAGCCATTCTATGCAAATCTATATAAAAATCAGTAACAAATTTTAAAACATGTACATATTAAAATCTATGTATTTACAATACTGTAGACAGTATATAAAATATATAAACTAGCATTTGTACCTTTATATAAACAGACATATTAAAGAATAACATATCAAACTTATGTAAACTTTATATATACACAAAATGTCATTTCTACTAACATATATACACTGTCAAACTCATATATTACTAACATTTTACATTGGAAAACTGACATAAATCATTTATACCAAAAATCTTTTGTTTCCTAACATATTTTATAAACATAACATACCAAGTTGTTAACAAAACATATTTTGTATAAATATATACTCTGCCAAAATATATAATAATACTATAAAAGATATATATTTTGTATGCAGAAACCATATAGCCTGCATATACCTAACACAAACAACTAATATATATAATAATTTGTACAACATAAACTTATCCAAATATGCAGAAATCATATATACATACTGAATAATCAATATGTGTTATGAAAATCTATTTCAAACTTAATAATAAAAACTTAAAATAACCAAGCAGATTATATATATACGCTCTAAAACCAACTCACCAGGATACTTGAAATCTTGTATAAAATAAAATATACATATAAATCTATGTTTTAACAAACCTTTCGTATACTTGAATATATATAAATCTGCAAGTATAAGAAACAAATATAATATATAAAGAAATACTTACATATAAAGAATGAAAGAAGAGAGGAAACGGTTGTGGGTGGTTGAGCATGCGGTGAAGGCGTGGAGCAAAAAGGAATGAGGGGAAGAGTTTTTCCAGAGAATGAAAAGAAGAAGGAGAGATATGCTTATCATGGGCAATATATGTATGCGTTGTTCTTATATTATTTTTTGAAAGATTGAATGCTGGTGAACAGAGGAAATAAATTAAAACAAATATATATAAAGATTGAATGCTGGTGAACAGAGGAAATAAATTAAAACTAATATGTATAAAGATTGAATGCTGGTGAATAGAGGAAATAAATTAAAATAAATATGTATAAAGATTTAATGATGGTGAATAGAGGAAATAAATTAAAACAAATATGTATAAAGTTTGAATGCTGGTGAATAGAGGAAATAAATTAAAATATGTTTGAAGATTGAATGTTGGTGAATAGAGGAAATAATGTAAAATATGTATAAAGATTGAATGTTGGTGAATAGAGGAAATAAATTAAAGTATGTATAAAGATTGAATGTTGGTGAATAGAGGAAATAAATTAAAATATGTATAAAGTTTGAATGCTGGTGAATAGAGGAAATAAATTAAAATATGTATAAAGATTGAATGCTGGTGAATAGAGGAAATAAATTAAAATATATATAAAGATTGAATGTTGGTGAATAGAGGAAATAAATTAAAATATGTATAAAATTTGAATGCTGGTGAATAGAGGAAGTAAAGTAAAATATCACAAAATTCAATTAATTTAATAAATAAAATCACTAGAATTTTGGGTCGTTACACTCTTCCCCACTCAAAACTTTTCGTCCCCGAAAAGAAAGTAGGTAGGAGAATAGAACAACTAGAAATAAAAGTAGATTGAAAGTCAAGAATAAATAATTAATTTAAAACTATATAAATTTTACTTGAGATATTCATACTTTTCGAAACCCATTTGTAAAATTTCTTGCTTCCTTTATAAATACCATTTATATGTTTAAATAATACCTTTATAAGTATATGAAAACTATTTGAAAACAATTATTTACAAAGAAGCTATTGAAATATTAAATCCATAATTCATAAATTTATTAATTTATCTTAAGATAGTTTCAACGTTATAGATAAATTAATAATCATTTTCTTTTAATATGGTTTATTTAATTAATAACTTCTTAAATATTAATAACACTAATAATTTACTATTAAACCATATAGTATATAAATGAACAATATTTTAAAAGGACATATTCAAAAGGAAAGGAGGTAAATTCGAAAAACGGAATATAGGTGAATAAATAAAGCTGAGCAGATAAGGTAGATTCAAAAAAATAGTATCAGGCATGAATAGTTAATTCAAACCATAAAAATTTCAATCCCAAATATAAATATAAAATTTCTTTGTTGGAAATACTTTCATAATAAAATACCTTTATTATAAAAATACTTTTATGTCGAAACCAATTTTTCTTTCCAAAATACTTCTATATATCGATGTTTCAACAAGTTTATCCTCATTCTTGCAGACTCTGGCCATGCGTTGATCAGGCCCAAAGCTAGAATTCTTCAAGTACTTAGTAGACCTGTTTCAACAAGGAGTGAAAATACTTGAAAAACCTTTTGAAAACAGATACGGAAAGTACAATCCAAACAAAACAATCAAACCAAAACCTTTGTCCAATCATGGTTCGTAGATACACAATGGTTACGCCTGGATCCCCCAGGAAACAATCTGTATCCGTAAGCTTTCTCAGCCCCATGAGTTACATCATGATGACTAGTAGGGTGCAGGATACACAATGGTTACGCCTGGGTCTCTCAGGAAACAATCCGTACCCCAAGGTCGTCTCAGCCAGGCAGTTTCGCTACTAATCGCGACCTACACAGTTTGCAGGATACACAATGGTTACGCCTGGATCCCCCAGGAAACAATCCATACCCCTAGGCCAGACTCATCCAGGTAGTTGCGCTATGCAATCGCGAGAGAAAAACCATGGGTTACGCCACGGTGGGAACACTCGAGTATCTCATCCGGAAAACCAAAAATCAGAGAGAATAATATCGATAGAATGAATCCACAATGTGGCCACAAAGAGGATATCAAGCAGAAGGCACTTTCCATATCTTTACTTCGAAATTATATATCATATAGTACCTTTTCAAATCACTTTCAAATATCATACTTGTATAAAATCCACTATATACAGGATTCCTTTTTCAAATTGAATACTTTCCAAATCAATAGTATATCAAATCATACTTATATAGACTTCGATTATATAAATTTCTCTTTGCAAATTTGAGTACCTTTCAGATCAATAGATTTCAAATCAACTTCATACTTATACAAATCCATTTAATATAAGTTTGACCACTGCCAAATCAAGTACTTAATAATGTTCTAAATTTTCAAATTATTTCAATATCAATTTAGTTTCAAAATCATATATGATTTCACCAAATTTTCCCCCAAATTAAATATCTCAAGTCAAAGTTCCCAAAATAATTGGTTTAGAAAATAATTCCAGTTTCCAAATTAACATAATTTAAGTCAAACAAATTCATTTCCAAAATCACCATATAAGTACTGGTTTTAATTCCAATCTAATTTCAAAACCAAATATTTTCCTCAAATCAATTGTAATCAAAATGGTTTCTAAATTTATAATTATCCCTTTAAGACCTTTAAACTATTTGTTTCTATACGAAAAATCCAACTTTCCTTCCTGCAAATTATTTATTTAACAAAAGTTTCAAATTTACTTAAGTCATTCAAAACTAAACTTATATTATTTATCAAATATTTTATACTCTTCGAAATTTCTTAGCTTTGAAAATTTAACCTCGATTTGGAAGTGTTCGAACATTCAAAATAGTTAGGGAAATCAAAATTTCAATTCAAGAGTTGAAAATCAACAATAAATCAATAAATCAATTTCAATAGATAGGATTATACCAAATCAAATCCGAAACTCGAGGACTGAATACCGGTCTCACTTTTAAATTATTTCAAATATACACATATATCTTTCGAAAATATCAAATTATACTTCAGAATTTGAAATCAAAAATGGTTTTACAAAATCACTCGCATAGCGAAGCTATTAAAGTGGCCTCTCCCCCACTTTGAAACTCGAAAATTAATGTCGATGATGCGTGCACTCATCACCGAAATAAGTGAGTTCTGGACTTCTATTTTCTTGAAAACTTCTTTGAAATTTCTTCAAAATTATTGGAATTCTTTTGAACTCATTTGAAACATTTCTTATTTGGTGAATACTTTTAAATCGTATTATTATTATATATTTTCCAAAATCTTAAAACCAATTTTAAAATACCGGAATTCAATTCTCGAATTTCAAATTTAACCCTTCAGTTATAAGTCATTTTTATATAAATCAATTTCTTAAAAAATTTCAAAATTTCAAAACCTTTTTATAGAATACCCTTTTTTATTTGCTTTATATATAGGTATATAATCCTTATTGAAAACATTTTCACTTTTATATATAAAATAAATTATCATAGTTATCAAAATAAAAATTTCGGTATAAACAATTTCTAAAATACAAACAAAACCCGATTTTCAAGGATGATTTAAGAATGGATTTCCAAATAAAGATAGAGATACAAATTAGAGGGGCTCTAATCAAATAGTATTCTGGTTCGAAGATAGGCTCGATCAACGATTAGGTAATTAAATTACAGAAATAGAAGATGGATATACTCCTATAAGTCGCATGCGACCTTAACCGGATCAACCGTGAATTTAGCAATATAATGGATGCAGAATTCTAAGGCAAATCGACATTCGATCGCTAGAGATAGAATTCGCAATAACAGGAGATAGTAGCATCTAAACTGAGGGATACATAAATCTCCAGTGAATCAATGCCAATTGTAAAGGATTTCATCCCCTTTACAAATCATTCAGTGGAGTCATGGGATACTCCAGAATCGAACGAATATAAATAGGGAGAGACAAGAATGAATTTCGGAACCGAGGGACATTCCATAATTCAAAGGAAATCGAGTCAAAAAGAAAGAGATTAAACTCGAACGAAAGTGATTTTGTAAATAAATTTACCATATATGCTAAGTATTGCCTGGAGCCAAAGCTCTGATACCAACTGTAACGACCCGCTATTTTGGACCATTCAAATTGACAATCAAACCATACATGTCCGACTTGAATAATTCAAAATACCGAATTGTTAATTAAAATTTGGAAAAACTTAACATATATAGTAAATAAATCATCACAGATCACAGACACAGAGTAATATAATGCAACGAAATAGATAAAGAATAGTAGTTCATGAAGCTACTATATACATCGGAGTTAGAAATAAAATACAACTGAATATCTTAGATGTAGTGAAGTCTCCAGTACGCGCAGATGACTTCTCTGAACAAATCAACAGGATCACTGAAAGGATAGATAGCTGGATCTTCAAGCAAGGCTCCAACTTCGAAGGTGAGTCTCAATTGATGTATCACTCAGTCTGACCCGAGCGTAAAGCAAAACACAAAACACTCGAGTCAGGATTAACATTCTTATCTCTATAAATCTAACTCAAGTGAAATATCAACTGAAATATAATTAACTTAAAGTATGTTGGGGATAACCATCCCCTAAGGATCCATGGAACTATCTACACTATAGAAATATACACTATAACACCGTGGTCATTCAAATTAATTTATACTTCAAAACTAGAGATTATTACCATTTCATATATATATATATTTCCAAATTTTATTATTTTCAAAGTTATGATTCAAATCAACTCAATTTCCAAATTCAAATTTAATTAACTCTCAATTCAACAAATTTCAATTCAATTCAGTTACTAAAAATAGTTGCAAATTATATCGATTTCCAATGCAGATATAAATCAAAAAATAAACCATTTAAATTCCAATGTATTTCAAAGCCTTAATATTCACATTTTCAAAGCTAAATTTAGTAGTTTCATATATCCTGATTTAACTTCATTATTATTTAGTCTTGAAATATTCCCTCATTTATTCAATATCATTTAAGTAACCTTAAATTACGTCTTACTAAGTATTTCCTTTAATTTATTTTAACATGGAATATTCATTAAGTCACTTAAATCCAAAAATCCAGTTAAAATCATATCTTTAAATTTTAATTTCAATAGTTCCAAATCGGTGTTTATTTACTAAAATTCTTAATTACATACAATTTCACATACATTTATATTTATCTTCCCAGCATTAACTTATTCAAATTATTACCAAAATATATAAATTTAAATAAGTACTTTAGCATATTATATGTATTAAATCAATCTCCATTTAATTTAATATTATTATTAAATCTATATATTATATTTCCATTTATATATAATATTTAAGAATCAATATCTATTAAAACCTTATATTTCTTTCCAAAACCATAAAATTATTTCAAATTATTTATATAAGGACTAACGGTGTTTGTATATGATTTCTTATCCTATGGTCAAGTGATACGGATATTTATCATTTCAATCCGTAACTTAAATATATATATATATATATATATATATATATATGGGTAGATATCCTTTCTACCCGTAATCCCAATTTCAATTCAATGAAAATCGCTTGGGTTTATTATTTCAACCCATAACGATTTTCTCCTATTCTAAAGTCCGTTCAGGTATGTATCATTTCAACCCATAGTGAATTATATACTAACAAGGAACTTGCAGAGTGATAAAAGATATGACAATAATAATAACTCGCATATATCATCAATAACAATATAATATGAACAACAGGATATGGTGTCATATCCCATAGGTGAACAATTACATATAAATGCATATCATATATATAACAATTTAAAAAAAATTAACAGTTAAATTTTAGCAACATATTTCAATTGTCGTTCTAATTGAAATCAAATTTAATAAATAAAAGAACGTTAATCATGAGTGATTGCTCACCTTCGAGGTTAGAGATGAACGAGAATGAGATGAGTTACGAATCTAAGCACCAATTCCAAAGTAAATTGGGATTTGTACAATTTGACGAGCAAAGCTGATAGATATGAATCGATGAGAATGAATAAATTAACTCGATATAAATGAAATACACACACACACACATATATATATAAACTTTCAAAGATGGCCTGCTCGATTCTTCGATCGCCCCGGCTTCGTCTCTGAGATGCTCGACTGCTTCAATTCGTCGACAAGGTGAGTGATCCCCTTCAGTCACATCTAATTCCACTCGTGTTTCGACAGTTTAGTTTTGTTTGAATGTCGATGATTTTTGATGGTTTCAATTCACTCACAGTTTCGATTTTTTGTGACTTCAGTCACTTGATTTTGGGGACTTTTGTTTGGTGGACCATAATATTCTTCAACTTGACTTTTATTGACGTTGATTTGGTTCGATTTTGGGCACTGACTTGTTTAATGTCGACCTTGGCATTTTTATTGTGACAGTGGATTTTGATTTCGTGACTTCCTCTTTGACTTTGCTATTGTTGTACCCTTCGTTGTTGATGGTTACTTGAGAATGTTGCCTTTGTTTCTCTTCGATTTGATCCGTGATTGCATTGAGTTAGATCTGTGCATCCGTTTGTTTGTTTGAATGCATCACTCGGCTTTGAGTTGCTGCTGCATTTGGTCCAGTAATTCATGATGATTAGTATTTTTACTAGGTTGCATTAACTTTAGGCATACTTGCTGTCTTGATTTTCATTTTTTAATTTCACTGGAATTAGTTACTGTGATGCCGTATCTTTGATGTCTTCACTCATTCGATTTTTATATTTTTGTTCACTTGATGGCTTCAAGCCTGAACTACTTTGTTACTTGAATTTGCTTAAGTGTATGTAAAATAGTTACATATTTGGATTTGCCATGTTGAAGTAGTTGTGGGTGCTATCATTCTGTAGTTTCTATTAACATGCATCACTGGTGCATGTTGCAGTGATATTCCCTAATTTTGGTATAATCTATGTGCCACTGCCTGGTGGTTGCACTGCCCACCTGGAGCACTGCTTCATGTCAAACTTGATGATGCCTTTGTAGTCTGTTTCCAGTCAGCACTTCACTGCCTTTAGGTCATTCATGTTGCAACTGCATTTTTCATTTGCAGCATACATTCTCTACTACTCTGATTTATCACTTGTTGATGCTTGTGTCTGGGTCCATTTTGAGCTTGAGATGTTTTGTTGGACTCTTGCCCACTCTTCACTGCATGTATATGTCGATACATGTATGCTGAGTACTTCATGCTTTTGTTCTCGAGTCATCATGTAAGCTTGTCACTGGCTTTATCCTGATTTTGTAGTTTGTCTACACTTTGATGTGTATGTTCTAGCCTTCACTTGATGTATGATGCACTACAGTTATATGTAGTTGTTAGCTTTTCTTGCATTACCTCTGATCATATGCCACTATGTATCATTGCATGTTGAATATTTTCCACTTTCTGTTTCAAGTATTCAAGTACATTAGGGATTTTGAGTTTTTCACTACAACCATGTCATCACTGTATATTTGCTTCTTGTATCACTGAGTCTGCTTTTGTATTGTTTCTGGCTTCAAGTATTGATGCCTGGACTTTCACATGTGAACTTGAATACTTGCAGTTGTGTTGAGTCGTGATATCTGCGACTTGACCTTTGCATTTTATTGGTTTTCGAATTTACTTAAGTTGAATCCAGCTAATAGTTCGGGTTTGACCTTGTGCCCCGTTGTGTACATCATTACTGTAGTGGCAGGGAAGTGCACGCAAGCGTGAACTGCAGCCACACAGAATTGAGTTTTTGGGTACATCATCACGGTAGTGGCATGGCAGTGCACGCAAGCGTGAACTGCAGCCACACGGTATTAGTTTTATTGATATTCTATTTTGTTTTGATTTATTGATCTTTTGCATATTCCATATGCTGTAGTGGCGAGGCAGTGCACGCATTCGTGTACTGCAGCCCTACTCAAATTAATATTTTAATTGATATTTCAATGGTTTGAACTGTTTTGTTTATTCAATTCAATATTCTGAATTGCATTCTGATTTGGTTGAATTTGCTGATTTGTTGTTTAACACTGCTACTTGTTATATTTATCGTTATCTGATTTCTTTATTTAAGGATCGGATAGACGAAATTTATTTTGACTATCGTCTAATTGTTATTTAATTATTATTGCATCTGTGCACTAATAACTGAGTTTGAATTAGACTGACCCGTGTATTATTTTCTTTTGAATTTAATACTCGGGTCAGACCCGAGTTATTTCAGGTTGTAGATATCTTGCTTTGGGTAGTTGTTTGAGCTATGAAGACTTTTAATATCTTTTGGAGTTGTCATGTCATAGTATAGGTTGATATGTATTCATGTATATTAATCGATAATGTACTTGTATATATTATAACTTCCAGAGTCGAGTGTTATAGTTGTATCATATGTATTGTGTCAAATGTATTGTAACTGAAATCAGTTATATATATATGAGACCTTTTGTTTTAACTGTGTTCCGCATTTATATTATATTTACTGTCCTAAACTTTTATGAACCATCGTTGTTCGTTTTATACTGGAATTAGGGTATGTCGATGGGAGTAAATAAATCAGAGATTAAAAATGAAAGAATATATATACCACTCCTATTGAGATAACCAATACTAGTGTAATGCCTAACTACGGATGGCCGCTCCTCAACAGCCTTATTCTCCGCGCTAGTTGACAGCATTACACCGTAGTGTTCTTGGCTAGCGTGGGTATAGAGGTGGGACGTTACAAACCCGGTATTTAATTCTTAAGTTTCCATTTATTAGTAGTTTAATTAATGTAGTGAAACAGAATTTAACTAATAATTGAAACCCTAAATAAAATAAGAGATGTAATGCTAGGTTATTAATGGTATTAAAGGAAATTTGAAATTTGTAACATATGAAACAAAGAGTAATATTATTGAACATTAAAATTAATTAAAGGATGAGATAAAACTTGTATAAGTTCATTTGCATTTTCTTTAACATATATAACTTACAAAATATAAAAAGTTGAAATGTTTAATAAGAAACGTAATGGAAAGTGTACAAGTAAAAGTAGGTAATGAAGTATTCAATGAATTTTCTATTATAAATGAGAATTTAATGTTATAAACTTAAGTTATAATTGAAATTTTACTATATGTAAATATAATTAAAGGTAAGTATTACAAATAAATGATTATAAACCTAAGTAAATAAAATGAACAACCGTAGAAATTTAAGCTAAGTTTTAACAAATGAAATGAAGTAGTATAAATGAATGAATAATTATAATGAAATAAAAGGAACTGGCATGACCTGAGTTAATGGAAATGAATAATTGTAAGTAATAAGTGAAAATAAATGAAATAAACATTGAATGAGTAAATGAAATTAAAAGTTTGTTAGAAATAAAAGTAAATTATAAAAGAATTTTTTTTACGTGGTATGAATAAATGAGGATAAATAATATTAACTTGATATATTGTTGGGTTTGTTATTTGTTTTGGTTTATGGTTGTTTGGGAAAGGATACTTTAAAATTGGATTGGATGAATGAATAATCTATTTTGTTTTATATAAGGCTGTTGAGTTAATGATGCGCTAATAGTTTATTCTTCATTCCATACAATTTAAAGGTTTTGAACCCGAACAACTATTTGTTTGTTTGATTGAATGGTTGTTTTGTAATTGTTGTGTATGCTGTTTGTTGGAATTGATGGTTGGTTTATTGATTTGTTGTTAGTGATTGAAACCACTAAAATATTTCATTTTATATAATTGTTAACCCTTTTAGATTATATAAGTGAAATGCAGGTTATGGAAGCAATTGCTACTGCTTTTGGTTCCATAAATTAAGCGTAAATTGCTCGACAAATAGGTACGTTTCAGATTACGGTTATAGCACTATTTTATATATTTTCCCGGGTTGGGATATAATATTTTGGATAATATATGTAATACAATTGTTATATTTTAATATTATATTTTTCCCGAGCCTCTCCGTACAAGGGAGACTCTGCCGAAATTTTTCGTAAATTTTTGGACTTGGAAATTATTTTGAAAATGTTTTTTTCCAAACTTTATTTATTCAAGTATAAAAAGATATAATGATTATAAAATGGGTATATTTTATTTAAAGTAATAAATTTTGTAAATTATTGTTTATAAGTTAATATTTTGAATAGGATGTATTGTTTATTTAATTCTTACTTCTCCCTTCTTTCTCCTTTTCGGGGCGAAAAGTTTTGAGTGGGGGAGAGTGTAACGACCCGTAAATTTCGTGGAATTAATTTGGTTGAATTTATGAGTTTTGTAATTAAATTTAGAGAAAAAAAAGAAAAAAAGACTTTATAAACAAATATTGAAATGAATGCTAAATTAAATTATATAAATGGTGACTTAAAACCTATTTACTGGCAATTTGAATAAATTTCAATAAATGAAATGTGGTAAGTATTATACGTAGATATAAATTTCATTTAAAGGAAATTAACTAATATGTTAATGTAAATTAATAAAATATTGGAATAAATGATAATTCCATTCATACTTGTAAGTAGTTATTATAAGTTGCATGTTGAAATGGTTGATTGAATTGAAATTTAAAATTTAATTTAAATGAAAAAAATATAAAGGTTTACAATAACGGAAATTTAGGAAATAAGGTTAGAACAAGCTGATAAGTAATAACCAAAATAAGGGAATAATTAATGTAAATAAAGTTGAAACAAACTGGATATAGAGAAATAAATGTAAGCATTTAATAAATTAATTAATGTGGATTTCAATAAATGGTAATTGAATAAAAGCCAACGTTCTCTAAGTAATCATATTACTTGCGGGAAAGTTATACGTAATTGATTGAATATGATTACGAAATATAAAATTTGTATACACGGGATTTTAACGGTGATTGTTACGTAGTAAACCTATAAAGGCATGTAAAGGAAATAGGTAACAATCTATATGTTATTTATTTTATTTAGTATGATGAATAAAGGTTGGAATTCAAATTACAATTAAAGGAGAGTAGGTAGTACGTTATTAGGAAGTAAATTTAAAAGTAGGATAACAACTATTATAAATTTCCTAATTAATTGGTCAATGAATTAAGTGTAATGTAACAACCCCCAATTTCGTACCATTCAAATCGACAATAATCCACACATGTCAGACTTGAATGATGAGAAATAACAGATTGTAAATAAATTTGGAGCAAATGAAATCAAATATACAGAATCATAGACACAGAACAATTAGAATAACTCGCAGCGGAATATAAAATAACATAGTAGTTCATGAAGCTACTATAACAGAGTCTCAAACCAAATACATAATATAGTCTGAAAACAACAGAATAGAAATCCCAAATACATAGAAGTTCACTAATACATGAGATAACTAATACAGCTGAAACAGTAATAGAGATATATGTAGATAAGCAGAAACTCCAGTGAAAGACCAGCTCCAGGAAGAGAATCCAAAGTTGGGAATACTCAGGCTGATCCGAGCGTAATGAAAAACACAAAACACTCGAGTCAGGACAATATATACTTATATAATGTAAACTAACTCAAGTGAACTGTAATAAAGATACAGGAAACTTAAAGGATGCCTGGGACCGCCCATCCTCTAAGGATCCGTTAAACTATTTACTATATAGTAATATTTCGCTATTATAATAATGACTACAGTAAAATAAACATATTTTTAAATAGCGTTCCGGGCTACACATATCACCCTTCACATATAATAGTCCCAGTAGTCCATCCAATATCATGCCATTTCCACTCCGGGTGACTGGGATACCACACGGGCTATGGGAGAAAAACAAACTCGTACTAAAGGCTCGGTATGGTAGGTGACACGACACACAAGGCAATGCCAGAATAGATATACCAATTACGCACACGGGCTGGTGGTAACGCAGCATCCACATACGCCCACCCTGAACAACACTCCAAAATCACGGGGGTGCACCCAATCGATCACAACAGTAATACAATGGCATCGAAGAAGTGTGTTCAGCCAGAGGTGCTACCTCCTTTGGCCCGAGATCGCTCCTGTTTTAGCCACCTTAAGCTAACTCATGGGAGTTAGGTCCACGAAATGTACCTTAGGAACGTCGTCACCATCCTACTTCATTCTGGAATCTCCACCGCGTACACAGTTGTTAAAGTGGTTTTCGGTATCGACAAAGAGTATGTCCATATCCGATCCCGGACTCTGCAACAACCAATCGTTATTATAACCCGTAGTTATAATTTCAAAATGGTATTTATTTCTAAAAATCCAATATCATTTCAAATCCATTTCAAAATATCAACTTATCATTTCATTTGCAAAACATATTCATTTTATGCAATTTGAAAATACCATTTCAATTCACATTTCAAAATAGTTCGATTCCAACAAATTACTTCATTTAAATCATAATAAAAATGAAGTTATTACATTTAATAATTAAATTATTAAATTTCCAAAATTTTCAACTTTTACAGTTCATTCATTCACTTAATTTTATCAAAACAGTGAAAATTCAACTGTCGTGGCATTTGGAAAATGCTACAGAAAGTTATGTTCAAAACAGTTCAATTTAACAAAAGATAGCGTTTAAATGCTGTAATATAGTTACATTAGTTTCAAAGGAAAAAAAAACTTAGTTTAATCCAACAATTATAGCATTTATAAAATGCTATAATAGCCTTTAATTCAATTAGTTATTTAGTTCACTTATCAAATGCAGCATTTACAATTGTTGTATTATCATTCATTTTAGATATAATAGCATTTCAAAAATGCAGTTAATTAACTTCAAAATTTCAATAAAATTTCACAACTATTATATTTTTCTATAAATCACTTTTAACTTATAAAATCACATATTTTTACTTTTATAACCATCGTTTAATTTTCTTTAATTTCATGATTTCATAAAGTTGAATTTCCATTTAAAAATTCATATTTAACATTAATTCACTTATTAAATTGCAATGTTCAATTTTTAAATTCATTACATTAAATTTCAACCTAACACTTAAGTTCAAATTCAAAAATATAACTTAGTTTTATTTTTATTTACTTAACTAAAAATTCACTTTTAAGTCAATTCCATAAATTTCCAATTTTAGTTATAATTCAAAATTTCAACTTAAATATTCATTCATTTCACATTTCAACTTTGTTAAAATCATTAATATGATATAAAATCACTTTAAATTCCTTTAAATTCAAATTATCATAAATTTATCATGCTTTCACATTCAATTTAATTTCAAATTATAATTAAATCAAATTTTTCCAAAATAACTTACATTCAAAATTTTCTAACTTTTTCATAAATTTATTTCACTTATAATTATTCAAAAAAATCAATAATATTTTACCAAAAATCATTTTTAATTAGATTTAAATCAAAATATTTTAATATTTTAATTCCTAAAATAATTTTAATTTTTTTAGAAAACATACATTAACTACGGGTCTGTATATGATTTTCTACACTAGGTAATGTGATACGGGTAATATATCATTTCAACCCGTAATTTACAAAGAAAATCCGGGTTTTATCATTTCAAAGCCGCAGTCCCAAGTAAATGAAATAAATTGAAAATCATTCAGGCCTATCATTTCAGCCCATAATGATTTTCCCTTATTCTAAAGTCCGTTCGGGTATGTATCATTTCAACCCATGGTGATTCTAATCTAAAGGGAACTTGCAGTGTGATAAAATGATAAAAATAACAGAACAGCATAATATAACAGTAACAAATGTCATAACGGGTGTTTAAGCATGGGTGAACATCATATAATAGTGACCTAGCAAATAAATATATGGTGATGCTGTTTACATATTCACAAGCGATCAATTTACTATTCATATAAGTATAAAACTGTCTGGTGAGAATAACTCACTGTTTTGAGCTGATGACACAACGACGAATTGCACAAACGGGATCTACACAAGAACGAAAGCATGACACAGATACGAAATGGAGGAGCCAAGGATTAATTCCCTTGAATACCAATCAAACAAAACAATATAACAATTATAAGGTTTCGGACCAAAAATACGATAAACTATGCTAGAAATAACTTCATAAAACAAAGCTGAAATGCTTTGCACTTGTTTCCGACATCTCATAGGCTCGGCCAGAGGTAGAGTACAGGTCTAAGGCAATGGTTTTGGGTCAGGTCTGGGTTGCTAAGGTCGGCCTAACATGAGTTTGTTGATGGGCAAAAGTTATGGAGATGGAACAACAACACAACAAGGCATCACTACTAACAACATCACAAGTTTTCAAGCAGCAAGGCTCGGCCAAGGCGGCTGTGGTCACAGCCAGAGGTGTGAGGTCTAAGGTGATGACGTGGCAGAGCGTCTAGGTGGTGCTGGAGGTGGTGGAGGTGGAGTAGGTGGCGGCCATGGGTGGTGGAAGTGGCGGATGTGGAAGCTGGTGCTCGGCTAGGTCAATATGTTGGAGTTTAATGAACTTGGTGAAGGAACTACCACCTAGGGTGGTACGACTGGGGATGGTCAGTGAGGAGGAGGTGCTGGTGGCGTGCTCAGGTGGTGGTGGCGGTGGCAAGCGCTGGAGAGGAGCATGGCCGATCCTATGATAAAGAAGATCAAGTGCAAATCATTATCAAAGAAAACAATAAAAGTAAAAAAAAGAATTGAAGTTTTACCAAACTTGAACAAAATGATGATGGCCGAAATTTTCAGAAATGAGATGAGAAATGATGTACGTTATTGAAGAATGGAGGTAGGCAGCTGAAGTATGTGATTTATTATGGCTAATTGATGGCAAAAGTAAGTTAAAAATGTGGAAAGGTGGGAAAATCAAAAGCCATTGGAAATAAAAAGTCACAAACCCATTCAATTTACCTTTAAGTATTTGTATAAGTTTATATATTCTGAAATAACAATAATATCAGATAAAATTTCGAAACTTTAACAAAATATAAAAATATATATACTATTTATTAATTATATAAAGTAAAATTAAGGAAAAATAGTTAAAACAGTGAACTAGACTAGAAAATTTGAAATTAAATGAAATGATTTTTAGAAAATTCATACGAGCTTGTAAAATATTTTTAAACATAAATAATAACATAAAACAAAATTTCATTCACAAAATAAATATTTAAAATTTAATTTGAATATAAAATTTTAATGCAGAAAATAGCAGAAAATGGGAAAACAGCCCTTAAAAATAGGAAATCAACACAGTAATTTTTGGAAAAATTCTATTATTATTTTAAAAATATTAAGAGATGAATTTTCACAAATAAAACAAATTTAAAATAAAATAAAGAAATTTAAAATGAAGAAAATGGAAGAAAATTAGAAAACAGCCTTTAAAAATAGGAAATAAATACAGTTAATTTTGGAAAAATTATATTATCAATTTAAAAATGTTTAGAAATGATATCACACAAATAAAACAAATTTAAAATAATTTCAAAATGAAATAAAGTCAAATTTAAATATATAGTCAAAATCTAGGGTTGTTACACTCTCCCCCACTCAAATGTTTTCGTCCTCGAAAAGAATGGAAAGGAAAAATAAAGAGAAACAAGGTAGAGAAACAAAATAGTACCTGAAACGAATAGTTCCGGATTCGAAGCACGAATGCTCTCCTCCGTTTCCCAAATACAATCTCGATCATCAGTACTCCACTGTACTTTGACCAGATTAACAGATTTTCTTCTGAGCTGCTTCGTTTCTCTATCGACAATACGAAGTGGCTTCCTCTCAACAGTCAGGTTAGGATCAATATCCAAACTGTCAAGAGCAGAAGGCTGGACAATAAGAGATGGACCATGAAGATGACGGCGAAGATGTGAGACATGGAATACATCATGCACTCCAGAAAGCTTCTCGGGCAAATCCAGACGATAAGCCAAAGAACCAACTCTTTCCATAATGCAGAAAGGACCAATGAACCTAGGAGAAAGCTTCCCTCTACGACCAAAGCGAATGACATTCCTCAAGGGAGAAACCTTAAGGAACACCTGATCACCAATAGCAAATTCCAAATTTCGCCTACGCCTATCAGCATATTTCTTCTGCCTATCCTGAACGACTCTCAACCTCTTCTTAATCTCCTTAACTCTCTCAGAAGCTTCCAAAATCACTTCAGGACCAAGAACCAAACGATTATCGGATTCAATCCAGCAAGATGGAGATCTACAAGGTCGCCCATATAAAGCAGCAAACATAGACATTTTGAGACTATCCTGAATGCAAAGATGGAATGAGAGAGATAAAAAGATCAAGAATAGACTGAAAACAGAAGATAAGATTATACCTGATAGCTATTATTGTAGGTAAATTCGGCAAGATGGAGATAATCTTCCCAAGATCCTCCATAATCAAGAACACAAGCACGAATAAGATCCTCGAGAATCTGATTTACTCTTTCCGTTTGACCGTCGGTCTGAGGATGATAAGCAGTGCTCAGATTCAATTGAGTACCCAAAGATTCCTGAAAAGCCTTCCAGAACTGACTAGTAAAGTTAGGGTCACGATTACAAACAATACTGAGAGGAACACCATGGAGACGAACGATCTCTCTCATGTAAATCTCAGATAAACTAGAAGAAGAACGAGTAGACTTGACCGGAATAAAATGAGCGGACTTGGTCAGTCTATCAACAATAACCCAGATACTCTCATTGCCTTTCCGAGTCCTCGGTAAACCATCGATGAAATCCATGGAAACCTGTTCCCACTTCCAATTGGGAATCTCGAGGGGCTGCAACAAACCAGGGGTCTTCTGGTGATCGGCTTTGACTTGCTGACAAATCGCACACCGACTAACAAAGATAGAGATATCCCTCTTCATCCCCTTCCACCAATAAAGCCTCTTCATATCCTGATACATCTTCGACACACCAGGATGAATAGAAAGTCTGGATCGATGATTCTCCTGAAGCAACTCCTGCCTTAAACTATCAACCTTCGGGACACAAATCCTGCCATTAATCCGCAAAATCCCTCTGTCATCAATCTGAGCTCCACTACTACTACCTCTACTACCACCAACTCTGCTACGAACACTCTCCTTCATCAATCTAAGCATCTCATCCTCATCTTGCTTAGCCATAATCTGATCCAGAAGAGGAGAAGAAGAAACAACAAGCTGACACAACAAAGCTTTCTTCCGACTCAGAGCATCGGCCACAACATTAGCTTTACTGGGAGTATAGTTAATGTCGAGGTTGTAAGAAGCCAGAAAATCAAGCCAACGAACTTGCCTCTGATTCAGATCCTTCTGGGAGAAGATATATCTCAGAGACTGATGATATGTGAAAAGCTCAAACTTGGTTCCAAGAAGATGATGCCTCCAAAGTTTCAAAGCAAAGACAACAGCAAGCAAATCTAAATCATGGGCAACATAATTTTCTTCATGGGTTTTCAATTGATGGCTGGCATAGGCAATAACCCTACCATCCTGCATGAGAACAGCACCCAAATCCTCACGACTAGCATCAGTATTAACTGTAAATCCCTCACTTCCATTCGGAACAGTAAGAACTGGTGCAGAAGTTAGCTTGCTCTTCAGCTCACTGAATGTAGCCTTACACTGATCACTCAAGACAAATCTGGCATTCTTCCGAGTCAAAGCTGTGAGAGATGCAGCAATCCGAGTAAAATTCTCAATGAATCTCCGATAGTAACCGGCAAGGCCCAGAAAACTATGAATATCAGATGGAGTCTTTGGAGTTTCCCACTCCTGGAAAAGAATCGGGGGAAAATAAGGACAATAGGAAAAATAGAATTATTAAAAATGATAGAGAAAGAGAAGAAAGAAAGACTGACATTGATCGCAGCAATCTTAACTGGATCAATAGAAACTCCATTACTAGAAACAATATGCCCGAGATAACGGACTTCATCCCTCCAGAAATGGCATTTAGAATATTTAGCCTTTAACTGATGATTTCTGAGAGTCTCAAGAACATATTTCAAATGCGACCTATGCTCATCCTTAGTCTTAGAGAAGACAAGGATATCATCAACAAAGACTAGCACAAATTTATTAAGCACATCACGAAAAACACGATTCATCAAATCAACAAAGAAAGCAGGAGCATTAGTCTAACCGAAGGGCATGACTAACCACTCATAAAATCCATTCTCAGTGCGGAAAGCAATCTTGGGAATGCTATCCTCAGCAACCCTGAGCTGATGAAAACCTGTGGCAAGGTCAAGCTGAGAGAAAATAGTGGCACCATGAAGCTGATCAAACATATCATTGATACGAGGCATAGGATATCTGTTTTTCATAGTGAGCTTGTTCAGCTCCCTATAATCAACACACATCCGAAGTGAACCATCAGATTTGGTGACAAAAACCACCGCAGCTCCCTATTCAGAAAAACTAGGCCTAATCAGACCTTTGGAAGATAAGTCTTCAATTTGCTTTCCCATCTCAACCTTCTCGCGGGGTGCCATTCTTCTAGGAGGAAGAACAATAGGTCGAGCACCAGGAATAAGATCAATCCAAAAATCAATTTCCCGCTTCGGAGGTAAAGAAGTGACTTCACCAAATACATCGGGATATAATCTAACCACAGGAGTAGAATCAAGGTCACTGGGAGAAGAATCTAAAGAATAAATAAAGTTGCCAGCAAAATCCTGAGGCATGCGGCACTGAATAATCAAGGAATTCCCTTGATCATCAACAAGCTAAACAGGCCGGGCTTTACAAGAGATATGAGCATCATGATTCAATAACCAATCCTGACCAAGCAATAAATCAAAAGCATAGAAGCCCAGAATATAAAAATCACCACTAAAGCGATGATCAGAATGGAGAAGTTTCACCTCTCGACAAATCCGATTAAGGTTAGCAGGACTCCCAATAGGATTTGAAACACATAATGGAACAGAAGTATACTCAGGAGAAAGGAGTTGTTCAAACTTATCACACAAATCAACAGAAATAAAACTGTGTGAAGCACCAGTATCAAACAACACACGAACAGGATGATGAAATAAAGTAAATGAACCCTGGAGTGTACCTTGGTCATCACTAGGAGAAGGGGCAGGTGGAGGAACTGGAGATGAGGCAGAAGTGACAGCAAATATACCAGAAGGAGTACCCTTGTGCTGGGTAAGGCAATCCTTCTTAAAATGACCGGGCTGGAGGCAGATATGGCAGAGATCACGTCTAGCCGACTGAGCAGGTGGAGGAACAGCAGCACCAGATAATGTGGGACAACTATTGGCATAGTGCCCTCTCCGATCACACCTAAAGCAAGTGATGGAGGAGAGATCAACTGGTTGCCTCTGAGCAGGAGCAGATGATGAAGATCCCAAACCAGGACGCTTCCGCCAATTCTTCTTCTGCTGCTGGAAATTAGGCTTACGCTTCTTGGAAACTGCAGAGGAAGACTGAGCACCAGAAACAGCAGGACCTTTGGATGTGGGATTCTCATAGCGAATAGCCATATCCATAAGCTGGGTGAAAGAACCATGAACATGAGAAATAAGGCGACTATAATACTCTGGCCGAGCACCAGCAATAAATTTCTCATTCTTCTTAAGAGGAATATCAATAAGGCCAGGAACGAACTTGGAAAGTTCATTGAATTCCCTCTCATACTCAGAAAAAGACATGGTACCCTGCTTCAGATCCGTAAACTCGCGATAAAGCTGAGATTTCCCGGCTTCTGGCATCCATTTTGCCACAAAAGCCTCCCTGGAAAAGAGATACAGCAAACAAGCTTAAGATAGATTCAAAAGAAAAGGAACACAAATAGGAACAAAATTGAGATAACACAAAGGATACCTAAACTGCTCCCAAGTGAGATCAGCCTCAACGGTATTAGCCGTAACGGACTCCCACCAATCTAAAGCAGAATCATGCAACTGCCAGGCTGCTAGCTGACGCTTCTGAGAATCAGTAATGTCAAGACCAGTAAATATCCTCTCAAGACTCCGAACCACTGCTGAGCCTCAATGATAGTCTCTAAACCGGTGAATGGGGTTCCACCAAGTTGAGAGAATTCCTTACAAAGAATAGTGAACCTGACTGGAGCAACAGGTTGAGGAGCTGGGGCATTACCGCGACCCCTACCTCTGGAATTTCCTCGATTCATCCTGAAAAATATCAAGAATAAATTTAGGACAAGAATAAAGACAAGCCAAAGATAAATTAAGATAAGGCAAGATAATACACGTGGATGAATATCTTAAAGAAAGAAAAATCCTAACAAGGTAGATACGAAAGAAAGGAAAGTTAGAAAACATTTGAAAATCCTTTAAAAGCAAGAAAAAATTTATATCAAAATAATCTTTGAAAATCCTTTGAAAACAATTTGAAAATCATTTTATACTTTGAAAATACGTCTCTCACAAAGATACGATTCTGAGATTGATTTCACTCATTCTAGGGTAAAATTACCCTATCTCTAATGAGTTTTTGCTCCGCGGAGGCAATGGTTGCCAAAAACCAAGGCTCTGATACCAACTGTAACAACCCCCAATTTCGTACCATTCAAATCGACAATAATCCACACATGTCAGACTTGAATGATGCAAAATAACAGATTGTAAATAAATTTGGAGCAAATGAAATCAAATATACAGAATCACAGACACAGAACAATCAGAATAACTTGCAGCGGAATATAAAATAACATGGTAGTTCATGAAGCTACTATAACAGAGTCTCAAACCAAATACATAATATACTCTAAAAACAACAGAATAGAAATCCCAAATACATAGAAGTTCACTAATGTAACGACCCGCCTTTTAGGATAGTTTAAACCGACGATCAAATACACATGTCGATTCCAAACCATTAAAAGGGCAGATAGTTATTGGGGTAATTAAGAAAAGAAAAGGAAGGGAAATAAAGGAAATGAAACAACACAGAATCTCACAGCGGAAGGCTAAAGTATAATAATAAAATAACAGTTCATGAAGCTGTTAATTAAATGAATACATTTGAAATGAATACATTTGATTATTAATATACGACATTTATCAGAGTTACATACACAACAAATATCATACAACAATGCAGCGGAATGGAATGAATATAATAGTAGTAGATAATATACCAAATCTTCGTCTCCGTCCTCCAAGGAAATGATCTTCAACCTAAACTGAAAACTCAGGACTGACCCGAGCGTAATGAAAAGACAAAACACTCGAGTCAGGACTAAAATATCCTTATGAAAGTGAAATCAATCGATAAATAAATATGAGTGTAACGGCGTCAGAGATGTTTACGGGGTTTGACATCTCCTATCCAGTGTCAACGTGCGTGCAATAACTCAAGAGATGTTACGAGATTTTCCATCTCTCAAGGATCCGTGAAACTATCTACTATGTAGTAATATACGCTAAGTAGATAATGTCTATCAGTAATATAAAGTATCAAAATAGCGTTAAGGCGTTACCATAATCCCCCTTAACACATTTTATATTCCCAAAAGCATATACAAGACCGTAGTTTCCCCAAAACCGGAAGTCACCAGAGGGCAATCCATATACTCAAGGTACAAATCAAAACGTAGTGGTCGCGAATAGGATAATCAGTATGACAAGGTACATGAGGTAATACCAACTAGGATACTAGTAGTTGCGTGATCCGGACTGATGTTGGGCATAGCCAGCAGCTACCCCAACACCGCGAAACAACACTCCCAAATCAAGGGGTGCACCCAAATCGCATCACAAATGTAATAGAAATGGTATCGAAGAAGTGTGTCCGCTAGAGGTGGCGAACCTCAATGGCCCGCCGCGGCTCCTGTTTTAGTCATGTCAGGGGTCATCCAATAATCGTTCTCTTTCTTCAGTCAACGCGTTCACCAAACCATCCACTTCATTCTGGATCAACACTCCGCGTATAATAGTTATTAAAGTGGTTTTCGGTATCGACAGAGAGTATGTCCATATCCGATCCCGGTCTCTTTAATAACTACGTATTATTACACCGATGGCTCTTTTATATTTCAAATTGATTCATGATTGATAACAAAATATCATATTCGCTTTAAAATCCAATCCATTTCAAAATCATCATATATTCAAAATTATCAATTTTGTCCGATAAATCAATTTCACTTCAAATTTGATTCGAATTCAATTTAGGTTATAATCTCTACTTTAACCTAGTTCGTATTTAAACCAAAGGTTTAAATATAAACATTTCCGTCTCTTTAACCAGTTTGAATTTAAGAAAATAGTTTAAATAGTTTAAAATAGTTAAATAATTCAAAATAGTTTAATAGAAAATATTTAATAGTTTAATCGAAAATAATTTGAATATAAAATTGTTTATATATAAAATAGTTTGGAAAAAATCAAAATTTATTTGATAAATAATTCCAAAGTCAAACCGGTCAACTTCCCAAATTTCCTATCCAAATCAAATCCAAATTCCATTTCGATTTAATCGATTTATTCCAATTTCAACTTGAATAAATTTCTATTCCACGTAAATTTCGATTTCAATTCACAAATTTCTTTAAATTTCAATTCAATTCCAAATTAATTTAAATCTAAATTTCAAATAAATTTTCAATTCCAAATTCAAACTTGAAATATCATTTCATATCAATTTTCTTAGAAATAAACAGAGTTCGATTAAAAGTCCAATCTTTTAAAACAAATCAACTTTCAAAAATTTACACCGTATTTCAATTTTCAATTTTAAATCTAAACTTCGATTTTATTTAATAATTTCGTTTACCAAGTTTGAATTCTAACATTTCGAGCTCCAATTCAAAATAATTCAACTTCCATAAATTGGATTTTATTCTTAAAATCAATTCATTTAAATAATTTCAAAACAACTTTTAAAGTCATTTAATTTATCCAACTCGGTGTCCGTATATAATTTTCTAACCTATGGCCAAGTGATTAGTTATTACAATTAAATATCAGGGATGAATATATCATTTAAATCAATCACAGTGTCATATGTATGCATAGCAGGATATATATAAACAAATAAACATCCAAACATTTAAATATCAACCAATAGCATCCATCAAAATACATCATCCAATAAACAATACAATTCATGGCAGTTTCATAGTTATCAATGTCAGGTAATTTAATCGCAATTCAATTTTAATTTCAATTTAACTGTCAATTTAATTTTTCAACGGTTAATGCAAATGACAAGCTATATGACAATTAAATTTTTACCAAACAACGACCAATAAAATCATAACACTTCATAATATCAAATTTAACTAGCATAAAGATATTTAGTACGGTGTGAGCGTTATAAAAACACCCACCTTGATTTTACGATTTTAAATCAAATCGAACGACGTTCGATTTAACTCAAAATTTTCTCTAGCTCCAAATGATTCCAATCCAGTTCCATTGCGTAGTCCTCGTCGATACGATTCCAACGCAAAAAGTTTCGTGCGTTTTCGACCTCGTATGAAAAAGTTATGCTATTTTAAAGTTTATACGAATTTAAATATACAATTTCAGCTTTATTTTAAATATCAAACCCTCAACTCCATCCTGGCCATCGATTTCTGCATCTTCAGATCTGAGCCGTCCCTCATCTCTTCTTCCTCAACGTGACAAACGCACGTATAAACAACCCATAGCCGCCGTTCTTCAAGCAATTGTCACGACCACCTCGACGACTTCCAGAACGATCAGGACCCATCATCTCGAAGGCCTTCGCGAGCTCCATCTTCACCGTGAGTATGGTCAAACTTGGCTGCACCTTTGGCCTCGAAAAACGTGAAAAACGCAGCAGGTTTGAACGTGATTTCCCGTCGATCCGTGGCTCCGTTTTTGATCATCTCCGTATGGATTTGAAGCTTTCATCGTGCTCTACAACTTTGTAGTTGAGAGTTTTTGCTAATTGTTGATGGATTGAGAGGAAAATGAGAAAGAAGTTTCGAATTTCGTGGCCATTGATTCAGGAAATGGCGGCTAGGGCTGAAGTCAATTAGGGTTTCTGGATTAAAAAAAATAAAACTGCCTCGGTTTGCGTGCGTATATATATAGGTAGGTCCAAAATCATCCGAACTCCAATCGAGACGTGCCGCCAGGCGTTTATAAGGTTTTACCCCCATTCCGGACGCAATGGAACTAGTTTCAAGGCCTAATTCGATCATATGTGAGAGTTACGGAAATAAACGATCAATTTTAAATTAAACCGATTAAACGATTTTCTATGCGTTTTGGCTTGCCCCGGACAAACGGTAAATCCGTTTGACTTGAAATTTGAAATCTTACAATAATATAACATTACAGATCCAATGAAACTAGTTTCGTCGAAATCCGAGACCGTTTGAAAAATGACTATTTTAACTCGCCAAATTAATATTAAACAATTTCAACGCGTTTCGAGCTGCCACGGTCAAACGACAACTCCGATTGCTACGAAAATTGAAATCCGATAATAACTAACTATTATGGATCCAATAGAACTAGTTTCGTCCAATTCTGAGACTGTTCAAAAATTGGCTATTTTTCAGGCGATAATTAAATATTAAAATATTCAATTTTCACAAATAAATTTTAAATTCAGTTTTAAAAGTTCTATAACATCACTATAACTCCAATATGATAAAATAAAATTTTACAAATCATTTTTAATCATATTAAACCCGTTATTTTATTTATCCAATAAATTCCAAATATTTAATTTAGACAATTTCGCTTATCCAATAATTCATTATCTTTTGAAATATTGAAATTGAACTTATAAGATTCAACTTTTAAAACCATTTCAAAATTTAGAACACTATTTTCATTTTACAGTTATTCAATTATTCAATAAGTTTTAAATATTTAATTTAAACAATTACGTGTTCAATATTCAATATTTGATTTCAAATAGATTTTACTTATCAATCAATTACTCTATCATACCCAATGAATTCAACATTTAATATCCTATTCAACTATTGATTGCAAAGTCATTCACTAAGTAGCTTTTTTTTCATTACTTGGATAATTATTGCAATTCATTCCAGTTATTATTATTCCAAATGAATTACAAATTTTTTTCTAACATTAAATCACGAAATCTTATTAAATTAGCTAATTTAATTATCGAAAATTTACGGGTCGTTACACTCTCCCCCACTCAAAACTTTTCGTCCCCGTAAAGGAAAAAGAAGGGAAAAAGAACTAAGTATAGAATTCAACATTTGATATATTTTTATTCAAAATTATCCACTTATAAAACAATGAAATTCCATTCATAAAGTCATAACTACGCTTCCACTAAGTTACTCCAAACGGCTTCCTAACATTAAAAGTTAGTAATCAAAACAAGTTATAAAAAAAAATTAAAACTTGAAAAAATTTCTAACACCCGGATTTTACGGAAAATTTCGGCAGAGTCTCCTTTGCGTGGCTCGATCGGAAAAAATATAATAGCATATATATCATAAATATACATCTCATCTCAATGATGAGGCATCCCATAAGTGGGGAAACAACATATAAATATCACCAATATCATATAAAACCGTAAGCGTACCTTTTATTTAGCATTTATTAGCATTTTACTTACATTATGCGTTTAGCGTAGAAGCGAGCTCCACAACAAAGCGCAACCCCTTTGCTACCTACTAAAATGCTCAATAACTAAGTTAGAACCATGCATATAAAAATAGATCGATATATTTAGCCTACACAACATATATATAACATATTTAGCTTCAAAACTGAGATTTCAATTTCTGGACAGCAAACAAATCTTAGCTTTAGGTCACCTAAACTGTAAAATTTGACAACAGAATCTAAACAAAAGTTGTTGCACTCATTTCAGGTTTTCCGGAATGTCCAAAATCATCGAATTCGGATCATCCGTTCAAAAGTTATGGCCGTTTTACTTAGGGGATACGCTTCAGCCTGGGCAGTGTTTGCGCAGGTCCGCGACGTTCACCCACATTTCCGACCTTCTAAACGACATCAAAACACAAAACACTTAAAACAAAAGTTTTAGCTTAAGTTCTTCGCTTTCCATAAAGGGCAAGATCATCAAAATCCGATAAACCAGTCAAAAGATATGGTGAAAATACTAAGCGTATGCTTCAGATTTTACTTATTTTTTTTCACAGGACAGCGAGTAACATTCAAGTTTTTAGCCTAGTAGATGAAGGAATTTCTCAAGACACTCTAAATAAAAGTTGTGCTATAGTTTCTAAGATTTTCGAAAAGTCCAAAATCGTCGAATTCCGTTCAGCCATTTAAAAGTTATGGTTGTTTTCGTTTCAGCATGTATTGGACTATTTTGGATTTTTTCAAAAATTTGCTTTTATTATTTCAAAGTGCAAACCATCAAAACTTCAAATTTTCTAAAAAAAACAATCATAAACACAAAGTCATTTATTTTCTTATTCATCCATGCAATAGGTTTACATTCAATTTGTTTCCGATTTATTCAAGTTTGTTTCATTCACATTTTAAATTCAAGTCAATTTGCTTCAATTTAAATTGAATTCAATTATATTTAATTTCACTTTGCTTCAAATTTGAATTTAATTATTTTACAATTTTATTCCGTTTATTCAATTCCATTAACACTAATGAATTCTACTTAATCAATTATCATCCATCTAACAGCCAATGCATATCAAACATTAACATCCATCCAAAATCTACACTAAATCAATTATACAATTTCAAGTCAACTTTAATTTCATACACTTCCAAGTTTATTGACATTTAACTATATTCAAATTTAATTAGTTTCCATTTACCAATTTTATATTTCATTAATTTTAAATTTTATATATTCACTTAGATATATCATTCATTTTACAGCTTAAATTTCTTTTATATTTACAACTATCAATAGATCTTCACATTTTATTTTTCACTCTCACACTGGTATATTATTACTCTACTTATCCTTATTAGCATTTTAAACCCTTTTAAGTATTTGGTAAGTTATAGTTATGCAAATAGAATGTAGTTAAACAACATACAACTTCTTTCCATTTAAAGTTGAATTTCCAATTAATTAATTCTTAAGTCATTACTTAAATTTCACTATAATTTAATTTCACAATTTCATTCACATATAGTATTTCCATTTTATATTAACATAATTGTGAATCACCTTTAAATGTTAATTTGAATTCCAATTATTTACTAACAATTTTATTTATATTTGCAAACCATTAATTAAATGCATATTTCATTATTCAAACCTATACTTGTATATTATCCAATTAACAATTCATATAACATTTTTGAACTTCTTAAATATTTTGGTAAGTTATATCTATGCTATAGAATGAAATTTAATACTATGCGAGTTTTACAGTTTCAATTTTTATTTTAAGTTCATAATTTCCTAATTCCAAGGATTTCTACTTCAATTGATATTTCACTTAGCTCTTAGGTTCATTTCTCATTTCACAATTCAGAAGTTCCTTAATGATTCAAGTCTAAATTCATTTCACTCATTTAAAAAAATCATTAATTATTAAAGGACTTAAGAATTCCAATCCCGGTTTCATTTCAAATCGAGTTTTGAAATAATATATACTTATATAGTTTATATATCAAATCATACTATAGAGAATACAAAATAAAATAAAATTTGAATCAAAACAAGGTTTAGACAAGCTATTAAGTGGTCTCCCCCACTCGGACTCTCGAAAATAAACGCCGATGATGCGTGCACTCATCATCGAAATCATTTTCCAACGTCAAGAGAAGGGAATATAACACTTATCATAAAAAAAAATCATTCGAAAACAATTTCAACTTAATTATACTATCATATAATACTCATATTATGTTTTTCAAATTCTTGTAAGTCAATTTCAAACGCCGGAATTTAAATTCCCAAATCCAAGTTAAAATTCATTTATATTCATTATCAATTGTTTTTACAAGATTTCATTTTCCTAAATCCATTGTTATTTAATCAATTGTTGTAAATATTGACTGATCAAACAATAACGATAATAATCTAATATTATCATCTCCTGACAATCAATTCAATCAAAATGAATAAATATTCAAATAATTCTTTATATAAAATTATATTCCAAAACGATATTGTGTTGGTTTGTCCTATTCGAGTGTTTAGAAATTCCTATCGACGCCTTGGCGTCCCAAGTATCAACCAGAATTCATAAATACTCAACGGAACAAATTAACACAATATAAAACCATTTTATATCAAATAACAAGTACGCTCTCTCATATACACTCAACTCATTCATATAGTTTACCTCTATTTCAATGAGTTATTCCCCACTAGAGCCAAGGTTTATCGCTAAACCAAAGCTCTGATACCAACTGTAACGACCCGCCTTATAGGATAGTTTAAACCGACGATCAAATACACATGTCGATTCCAAACCATTAAAAGGGCAGATAGTTATTGGGGTAATTAAGAAAAGAAAAGGAAGGGAAATAAAGGAAATGAAACAACACAGAATCTCACAGCGGAAGGCTAAAGTATAATAATAAAATAACAGTTCATGAAGCTGTTAATTAAATGAATACATTTGAAATGAATACATTTGATTATTAATATACGACATTTATCAGAGTTACATACACAACAAATATCATACAACAATGCAGCGGAATGGAATGAATATAATAGTAGTAGATAATATACCAAATCTTCGTCTCCGTCCTCCAAGGAAATGATCTTCAACCTAAACTGAAAACTCAGGACTGACCCGAGCGTAATGAAAAGACAAAACACTCGAGTCAGGACTAAAATATCCTTATGAAAGTGAAATCAATCGTAAATAAATATGAGTGTAACGGCGTCAGAGATGTTTACGGGGTTTGACATCTCCTATCCAGTGTCAACGTGCGTGCAATAACTCAAGAGATGTTACAGGATTTTCCATCTCTCAAGGATCCGTGAAACTATCTACTATGTAGTAATATACGCTAAGTAGATAATGTCTATCAGTAATATAAAGTATCAAAATAGCGTTAAGGCGTTACCATAATCCCCCTTAACACATTTTATATTCCCAAAAGCATATACAAGACCGTAGTTTCCCCAAAACCGGAAGTCACCAGAGGGCAATCCATATACTCAAGGTACAAATCAAAACGTAGTGGTCGCGAATAGGATAATCAGTATGACAAGGTACATGAGGTAATACCAACTAGGATACTAGTAGTTGCGTGATCCGGACTGATGTTGGGCATAGCCAGCAGCTACCCCAACACCGCGAAACAACACTCCCAAATCAAGGGGTGCACCCAAATCGCATCACAAATGTAATAGAAATGGTATCGAAGAAGTGTGTCCGCTAGAGGTGGCGAACCTCAATGGCCCGGCGCGGCTCCTGTTTTAGTCATGTCAGGGGTCATCCAATAATCGTTCTCTTTCTTCAGTCAACGCGTTCACCAAACCATCCACTTCATTCTGGATCAACACTCCGCGTATAATAGTTATTAAAGTGGTTTTCGGTATCGACAGAGAGTATGTCCATATCCGATCCCGGTCTCTTTAATAACTACGTATTATTACACCGATGGCTCTTTTATATTTCAAATTGATTCATGATTGATAACAAAATATCATATTCGCTTTAAAATCCAATCCATTTCAAAATCATCATATATTCAAAATTATCAATTTTGTCCGATAAATCAATTTCACTTCAAATTTGATTCGAATTCAATTTAGGTTATAATCTCTACTTTAACCTAGTTCGTATTTAAACCAAATGTTTAAATATAAACATTTCCGTCTCTTTAACCAGTTTGAATTTAAGAAAATAGTTTAAATAGTTTAAAATAGTTAAATAATTCAAAATAGTTTAATAGAAAATATTTAAATAGTTTAATCGAAAATAATTTGAATATAAAATTGTTTATATATAAAATAGTTTGGAAAAAATCAAAATTTATTTGATAAATAATTCCAAAGTCAAACCGGTCAACTTCCCAAATTTCCTATCCAAATCAAATCCAAATTCCATTTCGATTTAATCGATTTATTCCAATTTCAACTTGAATAAATTTCTATTCCACGTAAATTTCGATTTCAATTCACAAATTCTTTAAATTTCAATTCAATTCCAAATTAATTTAAATCTAAATTTCAAATAAATTTTCAATTCCAAATTCAAACTTGAAATATCATTTCATATCAATTTTCTTAGAAATAAACAGAGTTCGATTAAAAGTCCAATCTTTTAAAACAAATCAACTTTCAAAAATTTACACCGTATTTCAATTTTCAATTTTAAATCTAAACTTCGATTTTATTTAATAATTTCGTTTACCAAGTTTGAATTCTAACATTTCGAGCTCCAATTCAAAATAATTCAACTTCCATAAATTGGATTTTATTCTTAAAATCAATTCATTTAAATAATTTCAAAACAACTTTTAAAGTCATTTAATTTATCCAACTCGGTGTCCGTATATAATTTTCTAACCTATGGCCAAGTGATTAGTTATTACAATTAAATATCAGGGATGAATATATCATTTAAATCAATCACAGTGTCATATGTATGCATAGCAGGATATATATAAACAAATAAACATCCAAACATTTAAATATCAACCAATAGCATCCATCAAAATACATCATCCAATAAACAATACAATTCATGGCAGTTTCATAGTTATCAATGTCAGGTAATTTAATCGCAATTCAATTTTAATTTCAATTTAACTGTCAATTTAATTTTTCAACGGTTAATGCAAATGACAAGCTATATGACAATTAAATTTTTACCAAACAACGACCAATAAAATCATAACACTTCATAATATCAAATTTAACTAGCATAAAGATATTTAGTACGGTGTGAGCGTTATAAAAACACCCACCTTGATTTTACGATTTTAAATCAAATCGAACGACGTTCGATTTAACTCAAAATTTTCTCTAGCTCCAAATGATTCCAATCCAGTTCCATTGCGTAGTCCTCGTCGATACGATTCCAACGCAAAAAGTTTCGTGCGTTTTCGACCTCGTATGAAAAAGTTATGCTATTTTAAAGTTTATACGAATTTAAATATACAATTTCAGCTTTATTTTAAATATCAAACCCTCAACTCCATCCTGGCCATCGATTTCTGCATCTTCAGATCTGAGCCGTCCCTCATCTCTTCTTCCTCAACGTGACAAACGCACGTATAAACAACCTATAGCCGCCGTTCTTCAAGCAATTGTCACGACCACCTCGACGACTTCCAGAACGATCAGGACCCATCATCTCGAAGGCCTTCGCGAGCTCCATCTTCACCGTGAGTATGGTCAAACTTGGCTGCACCTTTGGCCTCGAAAAACGTGAAAAATGCAGCAGGTTTGAACGTGATTTCCCGTCGATCCGTGGCTCCGTTTTTGATCATCTCCGTATGGATTTGAAGCTTTCATCGTGCTCTACAACTTTGTAGTTGAGAGTTTTTGCTAATTGTTGATGGATTGAGAGGAAAATGAGAAAGAAGTTTCGAATTTCGTGGCCATTGATTCAGGAAATGGCGGCTAGGGCTGAAGTCAATTAGGGTTTCTGGATTAAAAAAAATAAAACTGCCTCGGTTTGCGTGCGTATATATATAGGTAGGTCCAAAATCATCCGAACTCCAATCGAGACGTGCCGCCAGGCGTTTATAAGGTTTTACCCCCATTCCGGACGCAATGGAACTAGTTTCAAGGCCTAATTCGATCATATGTGAGAGTTACGGAAATAAACGATCAATTTTAAATTAAACCGATTAAACGATTTTCTATGCGTTTTGGCTTGCCCCGGACAAACGGTAAATCCGTTTGACTTGAAATTTGAAATCTTACAATAATATAACATTACAGATCCAATGAAACTAGTTTCGTCGAAATCCGAGACCGTTTGAAAAATGACTATTTTAACTCGCCAAATTAATATTAAACAATTTCAACGCGTTTCGAGCTGCCACGGTCAAACGACAACTCCGATTGCTACGAAAATTGAAATCCGATAATAACTAACTATTACGGATCCAATAGAACTAGTTTCGTCCAATTCTGAGACTGTTCAAAAATTGGCTATTTTTCAGGCGATAATTAAATATTAAAATATTCAATTTTCACAAATAAATTTTAAATTCAGTTTTAAAAGTTCTATAACATCACTATAACTCCAATATGATAAAATAAAATTTTACAAATCATTTTTAATCATATTAAACCCGTTATTTTATTTATCCAATAAATTCCAAATATTTAATTTAGACAATTTCGCTTATCCAATAATTCATTATCTTTTGAAATATTGAAATTGAACTTATAAGATTCAACTTTTAAAACCATTTCAAAATTTAGAACACTATTTTCATTTTACAGTTATTCAATTATTCAATAAGTTTTAAATATTTAATTTAAACAATTACGTGTTCAATATTCAATATTTGATTTCAAATAGATTTTACTTATCAATCAATTACTCTATCATACCCAATGAATTCAACATTTAATATCCTATTCAACTATTGATTGCAAAGTCATTCACTAAGTAGCTTTTTTTTCATTACTTGGATAATTATTGCAATTCATTCCAGTTATTATTATTCCAAATGAATTACAAATTTTTTTCTAACATTAAATCACGAAATCTTATTAAATTAGCTAATTTAATTATCGAAAATTTACGGGTCGTTACAACTAATACATGAAATAAACTAATACAGCTGAAACAGTAATAGAGATATATGTAGATAAGCAGAAACTCCAGTGAAAGACCAGCTCCAGGAAGAGAATCCAAAGCTGTGAATACTCAGGCTGACCCGAGCGTAAAGAAAAACACAAAACACTCGAGTCAGGATAGTATATACTTATATAATGTAAACCAACTCAAGTGAACTGTAATAAAGATACAGGTAACTTAAAGGATGCCTGGGACCGCCCATCCTCTAAGGATCCGTTAAACTATTTACTATATAGTAATATTTCGCTATTATAATAATGACTACAGTAAATTAAACATACTTTTAAATAGCGTTCCGAGCTACCCATATCACCCTTCACACATAATAGTCCCAGTAGTCAATCCAATATCATGCCATCTCCACTCCGGGTGACTATCAGAGGATACCACACGGGCTACGGGAGAAAAACAAACTCGTACTAAAGGCTCGGTATGGTAGGTGACACGACACACAAGGCAATGCCAGGGTAGATATACTAATTACGCACATGGGCAGGTGGTAACGCAGCAGCAACATACGCCCACCCTGAATAACACCCCAAAATCAATGGGGTGCACCCAATCGATCACAACAGTAATAGAATGGTATCGAAGATGTGTGTTCAGCCAGAGGTGCTACCTCCTTTGGCCCGAGATCGCTCCTGTTTTAGCCACCATAAGTTAACTCATGGGAGTTAGGTCCATGAAATGTACCTTAGGAACGTCGTCACCATCCTACTTCATTCTGGAATCTCCACCGCGTACACAGTTGTTAAAGTGGTTTTCGGTATCGATAGGGAGTATGTCCATATCCGATCTCAGACTCTTCAACAACCAATCGTTATTATAACCCGTAGTTATAATTTCAAAATGGTATTTATTTCTCAAAATCCAATATCATTTCAAATCCATTTCAAAATATCAACTTATCATTTCATTTGAAAAACATATTCATTTTATTCAATTTAAAAATACCATTTAAATTCACATTTCAAAATAGTTCAATTCCAACAAATTACTTCATTTAAATCATAATAAAAATGAAGTTATTACATTTAATAATTAAATTCAACTTTCAAAGTTCATTCATTCACTTAATTTTATCAAAACAGTGAAAATTCAACTTTCGCAGCATTTGGAAAATGCTACAGAAAGTTATATTCAAAACAGTTCAATTTAACAAAAGACAGCGTTTAAATGCTGTAATATAGTTACATTAGTTTCAAAGAAAAAAAAAACTTGGTTTAATCCGACAATTATAGCATTTATAAAATGCTATAATAGCCTTTAATTCAATTAGCTATTTAGTTCACTAATCAACTACAGCATTTACAATTGTTGTATTATCATTCATTTTAGATATAATAGCATTTCAAAAATGCAGTTAATTAACTTCAAAATTTCAATAAAGTTCACAACTATTATATTTCAATAAATCACTTTTAACTTATAAAATCACATATTTTTACTTTTATAACCATCGTTTAATTTTCTTTAATTTCATGATTTCATAAAGTTAAATTTCCATTTAAAAATTCATATTTAACACTAATTCACTTATTAAATTGCAATGTTCAATTTTTAAATTCATTACATTAAATTTCAACCTAACACTTAAGTTCAAATTCAAAAATATAACTTAGTTTTATTTTTATTTACTTAACTAAAAATTCACCTTTAAGTCAATTCCATAAATTTCCAATTTTAGTTATAATTCAAAATTTCAACTTAAATATTCATTCATTTCACGTTTCAACTTTGTTAAAATCATTAGTATGATATGAAATCACTTTAAATTCCTTTAAATTCAAATTATCATAAATTTATCATGCTTTCATATTCAATTTAATTTCAAATTATAATTAAATCAAATTTTTCCAAAATAACTTACATTCAAAATTTTCTAACTTTTTCATAAATTTATTTCACTTATAATTATTCAAAAAAATCAATAATATTTTACCAAAAATCATTTTTAATTAGATTTAAATCAAAATATTTTAATATTTACATTCCTAAAATAATTTTAATTTTTTTAGAAAACATACATTAACTACGGGTCTGTATATGATTTTCTACACTAGGTAAAGTGATACGGGTAATATATCATTTCAACCCGTAATTTACAAAGAAAATACGGGTTTTATCATTTCAAAGCCGTAGTCCCAAGTAAATGAAATAAATTGAAAATCATTCAGGCCTATCATTTCATCCCATAATGATTTTCTCTTATTCTAAAGTCCGTTCAGGTATGTATCGTTTCAACCCATAGTGATTCTAATCTAAAGGGAACTTGCAGTGTGATAAACTAATAAAAATAACAGAACAACATAATATAACAGTAAAAAATGTCATAACGGGTGTTTAAGCATGGGTGAACATCATATAATAGTGACCTAGCAAATAATTAAATTGTGATGCAGTTTACATATTCACAAGCGATCAATTTACTATTCATATAAGTATAAAACTGTCTGGTGAGAACAACTCACTGTTTTGAGATGATGACACAACGACGAATTGCACAAACGGGATCTACACAAGCACAAAAGCACGACACAGATAAGAAATGGAGGAGTCAAGGATTAATTCCCTTGAATACAAATCAAACAAAACAATATAACAATTATAAGGTTTCGGACCAAAAATACGATAAACTATGCTAGAAATAACTTCATAAAACAAAGCTGAAATGCTTTGCACTTGCTTCCGACATCTCATAGGCTCGACCAGAGGTAGAGTACAGGTCTAAGGCAATGGTTTTGGGTCAGGTCTGGGTTGCTAAGGTCGGCCTAACATGATTTTGTTGATGGGCAAAAGCTATGGAGATGGAACAACAACACAACAAGGCATCACTACTAACAACATCACAAGTTTTCAAGCAACAAGGCTCGGCCAAGGCTGCTGTGGTCACGGCCAGAGGTGTGGGGTCTAAGGTGATGACGTGGCAGAGGGTCGAGGTGGTGCTGGAGGTGGTGGAGGTGGTGTAGGTGGTGGCCATGGGTGGTGGAAGTGGTGGATGTGGAAGCTGGTGCTCGGCTAGGTCAATATGTTGGAGTTTGGTGAACTTGGTGAAGGAACTATCACCTAGGGTGGTACGGCTGGGGATGGTCTGTGAGGAGGAGGTGCTGGTGGCGTGCTCAGGTGGTGGTGGCGGCGGCAGGGGCTGGAGAGGAGCATGGCCGATCCTATGATAAAGAAGATCAAGTGCAAATCATTATCAAAGAAAACAATAAAAGTAAAAAAAGAAAAAAAAGAATTGAAGTTTTACCAAACTTGAACAAAATGATGATGGCCGAAATTTTCAGAAATGAGATGATAAATGATGTACGTGAATGAAGAATGGAGGTAGGCAGCTGAAGTATGTGAGTTATTATGGCTAATTGATGGCAAAAGTAAGTTAAAAATGTGAAAAGGTGGGAAAATCAAAAGCCATTGGAAATAAAAAGTCACAAACCCTTTCAGTTTACCTTTAAGTAGTTGTATAAGTTTATATATTATGAAATAACAATAATATTAGATAAAATTTCGAAACTTTAACAAAATATAAAAATATATATACTATTTATTAATTATATAAAGTAAAATTAAGGAAAAATAGTTAAAACAGTGAACTGGACTAGAAAATTTGAAATTAAATGAAATAATTTTTAGAAAATTCATATGAGCTTGTAAAATATTTTTAAACATAAATAATATCATAAAACAAAATTTCATTCACAAAATAAATATTTAAAATTTAATTTAAATATAAAATTTTAATGTAGAAAATAGCAGAAAATAGGAAAACAGCCCTTAAAAATAGGAAATCAACACAGTAATTTTTGGAAAAATTCTATTATTATTTTAAAAATATTTAGAGATGAATTTTCACAAATAAAAAAAAATTAAAATAAAATAAAGAAATTTAAAATGAAGAAAATGGGAAAAAAATTAGAAAACATCCTTTAAAAATAGGAAATAAATACAGTAAATTTTGGAAAAATTATATTATCATTTTAAAAATGTTTAGAAATGATATCTGTAACGATCTCGAATTTCAATTTATTTTAAATTGATAATTAAATTAATTCTTGATTTAAAATTGTGAAATTAGTTGGTGATAAGTTTAAAAAAAAACATAAGTAATATATTTATTCACAACATATATAAGCTAGAAGCAGCATAACCAAATAACAAAGCAACAAAAAAAATAAACTAGATGTGTACAAAATGTATATACGAGGTCAAGACAAACACAAACAAATAAATAATATACAAGTTGTAAACTAACATACATAGGCAAGCAACTTAGTATTCAAGTTCGAATAGCATGGCTAACAAAACCAAAGTGTGCAGGCTGAAAGTTTTAAAGGGGAATTAAAATATACCAATAGTGTACAAACAATATTTGATAAATATGAATGTGTAAATCTAGGCAAACATTTAATGCTAGCCACTTTTGTCTCTTATTTCAGCCTCCAAAATCAAAAAAAAAAAACTGCCTTTTTGTAAATAAACAATGGGAAGAAAGTACATATAAGAAAAGAAAGGCTGTAAAAAAAAAAAAAGGTGTACATGAGCAACATATCATCTCTCAGCCGAAGTTAACAAAGTAAAAGAAGAAAATAGATACATTCAAGTACAAACAAGATATCTTTAAGTATGGTATAGGTATAGATTTGTACAAAGGCATTAAATACTAGCACAATATATTTTCTGTCAGCCGAACCAAGAAGTAAAATAAATAAATAAAGAAAGAAAACATCTTCAGCCTACAAACCTATTTTAATACCCTGTACAAACATGATGATATGGGCCTGCAAACTTCACATATACACCAACCTCCTTCATCAGATTGTTCACTTACAAAAAAAAAAAAGAGAGTAAAACTGAAATGAGCAACAACTTGAACAAAACCAAAGCAAATCTGGAATGATAACATCTCAAACTAAAGCAAACTTCAGTTTACAAATATCAAAACAAATCAGTACAAACTCAAAATCAAGTAAGTAGGCTTTCATTGGCAAAATTCAAAGCCTCTGTTAACACAAAAAAGGCTCTGTTCTTCCTTTCTCTGGAAAAACAGGTGAGTAACTTCACTTTGAAATGAATTTTAAGAGCAGTTTAAAATCTTGGTTTCATCTTGTTCTTGCGAATATATCTCGATGTTATCTAAATGCATGAATTAAAATTTGGATGTATGTTTGGAATTGAGTATATTTAAATACTGGGTAGTTTAAAATATAAACTCTGTGTGTTTATTACAGAGTGTATATCTGTTCAGAACCCCATATGATTTTCATTTGATCATCTCTAAGTTTAAGTTTTCAACTAAACCAAATTATTAAACTTATATCAAGATTTTAAAAGCTAATTTAAACCATGATGTGTAAAATATACACTGAAACTTTGGTTTACAGGCAAGGAGGTAGAAAAGTGATAAAATCAATTGTCATAAATTATAAATTCAAGATTATGTATTGAATTCCTACAACAAGTCAGGATTTTTAAGACTAAAATCACATTTTTTAGTTAAGCATTGAATGAGCGAATTTTGGTTTTGAACGAAATATGAAATTGGGTTTCCCTGATGATCGTGGCAACTGGAAGGGCCGAGAATTCTTCTGGTGATGGAGGTGCCATCGGAGGGTCGGGGAAAATGAGGTCAGGTGGTCCGGTTGGTCGTGGTGGCGGCGGCGTGGGGTTTTATTTTTTTAACCTAGTTTTAGCCACGCGAGAAATTTGCGCACCGTTGTCTCGTGAAAGCACCAAGCTGCACGCAGTTTGGAGGGATGGTGGATGGGTCGTAGGTGAAGCCGCGGCTGGAGTTTGGTGGCGAACGGTGGTCGGAGCATTGAGCGTGACTTGTTGACATGTTTGAAGTTGTGGTGGCTCTCGCGTTTACAGGTTTCGATTTCGTATTCATTTTTCAAATTCGAACAGATGGCGACCTTCAGATGGTTGGGGGATGGTGTGTGGGTGATCGGCGACTTGCTCGACTTAGTGGCGATGGCCAGAGGGAGGCGGTGGAGCGGTGCACGTGCACGTGCACTTGTGAGAGATCTGGGAATTTTGATGGTGAGTGGTTTCAGGACGTTCTCGAGTTTGACTCGAGTAAACGCGTGGGTTTGCTCGAAGCACGTTCGAGTTTGACTCGAAGCAGATGAGAATTGCTTTAGGTCAATGTTTGTTTCAGGTTCTTGTTTAAAACCTGGCAGTTTTCTGTGAAAAAAAAATGGATTTTAAATTTGTTTTAAACATGAATGTGTTTTAAACAAGTTTAAATTAAAATAGCTTTTTAAAAAAGTAAATTTGTTTCCAAACAAATATTTAAACTTGATTTTTGATAAAGTTATTTTATAAAAGAATTTCTAATGGAAGGTTAAATGTTTGGTTTTAAACATGAAATTGCAAGTTAAAATGTAATGTGATTTAAAAGCTTAAAATTTAAGTAAATTAATTCAAAGGCTTTTCTTATATAGGTTTCCTATGTAAATAATAAATATTCTTTACATTTATTTTAAGGTTTATAAATCAATATTTAGATTGGTTAATGTTTAAATATATGTTCATTTTGAATCTTAAATTCAAAATGGAATTTAAATTTAAATTTAAAAGTGTAATGTTTAAATTACACTTAAATGATTAATGAAATCATTAATAAAGAAATTAATTATCTTAGAGATAATTAAGGTAATAAAATGATTTAACTAATATGGTAATTAAAGAATGATTTATTTAATTTACAAATAAATAATTTAGATTAATTTATAATTAGAAATGATTAATAATGAATTAATCTAAGATAATTTCTTAAGAAAGTGATTAAGAAATATTATTAGTTAATAAGGATAATTAACTAAGGATTATTAAGTAATTGATTTAAAGTGATGATTTATTGGATTAAATAAATTAGATAATCAATTATAAATGATTTAAATTACTTAATAAAAATAAATAAATCAGAATTGGATAATAAATTCATAAGTAATTAATTTAATTGGAGATAAATTGAATTACATAGGATTAAACAATTAATAAATCCTGTTTGATTTTTGGATGCTTGAATTACTTATGAATTATCGTATTTTATGTGATGCCTTGAATTGATTGTTCTATCTGATTTGTGATATTTTGTTCTGTAGATTGAGCTGTGTATATTTATTTGCATCTGTATATTATCTGTGAATCTGTGAATGGGCGATAAGCGTTATAATTTATATCGCTTATTAACTACATTTCTGTGTTTTGATCTATGATGATTGAATGATGTTGCACTATTGTGTTAAACCCCTAGACCACACTTATACACACACAAATATGGTTTTCACGAGGAAATCGATAAAGTCACAGATTTTTGAAAATAGTTTTAAATTTGAATTTTTAAATTCAAATGTTTTGGAAATAGGATTGGATTTAAATGTGAAAAGCTTTTGAAATGGAATTTCAAAGATGATTTTTTTTTTGAATAACTTGATTAAATTTTGGAATTTAAATATTTTGATTTAAATTTGAATTCAATATTTGAAATTGAATTCTATGATTTAGAAACTAGGGTTTAAAAAGGCTATCCAACTTATGAATGAGTTTATATGGTTTAAACTATTTTAAAAATTATTGATTTGGAAATTTGAATTTAAATTCAAAGGCTTTAACTCGTGTAAATAAAATTGGATCTTTTTGAACGGAACTATTTGTTTTCAAATAATAAAAGTTTTCACATAAGTAATAAACTTCCAATTTGTGTTAAAAGATTCCAAATTTAGAATGAAAAGGAAACGTTTGAAAAGCTATGAATGAATCTTTGGAAGCGAATTTGAAAATCGTAAATTAAATCTTTGATTTAAAGATTCAATGAATTAATCCAATTGAAATGGAATTGTTTTGAAATCCGGGGATGAATCTTTGAGAAACTAGGTGAACTTGTGAAATAAATCTTTTTGTTTAAAAGATTTAAAATGGTAAGTTGTTTAAACCATTTGAAAGAAAGTTTGAATTATTAAGTTGTGACTTAATTGAAATCCCAATATCCATATGTTTTTGAAATATTGCGCTCACTATTCGGTTTAGCCGGGAGAGGACCTTTGTGTCATATATCCCATTCTGAATATGTGATACGTCGTTATGGATAGCATTTGAAGACCGGTGGTGAAGACCGGATATTTTCGAAAACGAAAGGGTTTCTTGTCGATTGTCTCTGCACTGGCTGATCCCCGGTATAGAGATCTCCATATGTGATGGGAAATCTGGACGTGATTAGGGATTATCCGGAATTGCAAGGGCTTCTTTGGAAGTGCCTTCGGTTCTGTTCGAACCCGGAACAGACTTGTATGGATTGTGTGTCTGACATTACAAATTGAGATATAAAGCAGATTTCTTTCAAATACATTTCTGTTGGTGGTGAAGAATTTATTCTTTTAGCTTAACACCCTTCTCTGAGACATACGAGCTCAAAGGTTATGTAGTTGAAGGTCATCGGCGATATATTCCCAATTTGGTAATGTGACATGCTAAGTGTTGCTGTGAAATGATCATTGTTTGATCATTTGTGATAGGATCATTTGTTTGATCATTTATCTTTGTGATCATTACTTTGATCATTTGTTGACCTGAAGCATGGCTTTGTACCAAAGCGTAGCTTTGTGGACGAGACTTCGTCGAACCCCACACCCCGGAATGGTCAAAACAGGAAAGATGCAGCAAGGTTATTAGGGGGTAGCACCCCTTTAGGGTATGTTCATTTCCTTCTGGAAAAGGGTGGTATCATGGTATGGAGCCCAGATACTTACTCATGTGGAAAACACTCTATTTATTATGGTGTGATGTTGGTTATTGAGCGCTCGGATAAAGGTCCTAAAGGACCGGGGGATGGCATACTCGTGTCAGTTGTTACCCAGTTAGGGGTAACCCGGCCTTGTGTTGGCAGAGATCCGGTTAGGTTCTTGGGACGTCCTTCCAGAGGCGTTTCCATGTGGCAATGGGAAGTTCCTTGGCCTGACCATTTGTTGGAAATCCAAAGAAACAATACGAACCTTGTACGGTATTAGTTGTAGAACCTGCCATTTAATATGGTAGCTATAGCGGGCATAATATAATGGTACCTATGCTGGCTAAGATTTATATTCTACTTTCGAAATGTTTTCAGCACCGTGCACTTATAATAATAATATCAAAGAAATTTTCTACGTATTAAGCATGTTTGACTATCATAAGAAGAAATCTCCTCCAAGTCTGCGTTTGCATTGTGTGTGTGGCGGGAGGTCTTATGGTAGTTTCATTTTCAAAAAGCATTGCGAATTTACTTTAAAAAAATTTTATTGATTGAATTAAAAGATAAACTATTTTTTTTGCTCACACCAGTCCCATGACTGATCCGGAGTTTATTGTTCCTTTCCTAAACTCTGGATGCTCATTATTTTCTACACGAGCAGTCTAGAGTTGGGTTTTTCAGATACTTAGGTTCAGTAGATTTTATCTCGAGCTTGTTCAGTCTTTGGATATGGACTGCACTTGCTTATCTATGGGAGTTCGAGCTATTGCTGGATTGGAGCTTTGGAGATGGAGATTATCCGCTGCTGTTGTTATCTATTTTTCTTTTCCGCTGCTATTTTATTGTATCTCTGATGTATATTGATATCTTTTGTATCATCTGTTGTATCAGATATTGTATCATAGCTGTATATCAATGTATTATTCTTTTTATTCCGCTGTGTTATTTACTTAATGTGGTTATAAGCTCCGGCGAATCGGATTTAAACGGTCGAATCTACGACATTCGAATACGATTTGAAGTATGGATGTCGATTTTCGAGCGGGCAAAAACCGCATTCGTTACATTTGGTATCAGAGCTAAGGTTGAACTTTAGCTCAGGAGTATAACACGTTAAGTAGCTCATTAGAGATAGGGTGAAGTAAACCCTAGAATGAGTAATCCCTAAGATATCCGTTTGAATGCCTCAGTAAATTCTCTTACTATCCACTGATAGTGAGTATGAGTGCGAGAAGAGAACGAGATAGGGGACAGGGAAGTATCGCTATAAATGGTCAATTTCCTGTAACAGTGGAAGCAATCTTTTCTCTATCAATCTCTTTTGTTCAGCGTCTCTTTCCAATTCTTTGATAGTTCCTGGTAGATCCAGGAAGGAAATTCGATATATTAATTTGGGACATAAACTCCAATTTGGCCAGAATTGTTGTTTGGATGAATTGGTTGTTTTGGTTGTTATGGTTGATAGGTATACTTTAGTTTTAAACTAAAAACTTTGAAATTGTATCCATATATCTGTCTATTTCTGGGTCACAATATATTCTACGAATGGTTAGTTATCCCTTCGAACTGACCAATGCTCATGCATATGTCATAAATTTGATGACCCGAGTATCCTATATTGTATGAGTTTGTGCTCATATCATTGATGTTTTGATTTGGTAAGCCAAATGCAGAATAGATATCTAGTGTGACACGAAGAATTGTTCTTCTATTTTTCGTCTATCTTCGTTATCACTCTCTGGCGAATTTCGAGGACGAAATTCTTTTTAGGGGGGAAGTCTGTAACGATCTCGAATTTCAATTTATTTTAAATTGATAATTAAATTAATTCTTGATTTAAAATTGTGAAATTAGTTGGTGATAAGTTTAAAAAAAAACATAAGTAATATATTTATTCACAACATATATAAGCTAGAAGCAGCATAACCAAATAACAAAGCAACAAAACAAATAAACTAGATGTGTACAAAATGTATATACGAGGTCAAGACAAACAAAAACAAATAAATAATATACAAGTTGTAAACTAACACACATAGGCAAGCAACTTAGTATTCAAGTTCGAATAGCATGGCTAACAAAACCAAAGTGTGCAGGCTGAAAATTTTAAAGGGGAATTAAAATATACTAATAGTGTAAAAACAATATTTGATAAATATGAATGTGTAAATCTAGGCAAACATTTAATGCTAGCCACTTTTGTCTCTTATTTCAGCCTCCAAAATCAAAAAAAAAAAAACAAATCTGCCTCTTTGTAAATAAACAATGGGAAGAAAGTACATATAAGAAAAGAAAGGCTGTAAAAAAAAAAGGTGTACATGAGCAACATATCATCTCTCAGCCGAAGTTAACAAAGTAAAAGAAGAAAATATATACATTCAAGTACAAACAAGATATCTTTAAGTATGGTATAGGTATAGATTTGTACAAAGGCATTAAATACTAGCACAATATATTTTCTGTCAGCCGAATCAAGAAGTAAAATAAATAAATAAAGAAAGAAAACATCTTCAGCCTACAAATCTATTTTAATACCCTGTACAAACATGATGATATGGGCCTGCAAACTTCACATATACACCAACCTCCTTCATCAGATTGTTCACTTACAAAAAAAAAGAGTAAAACTGAAATGAGCAACAACTTGAACAAAACCAAAGCAAATCTGGAATGATAACATCTCAAACTAAAGCAAACTTCAGTTTACAAATATCAAAACAAATCAATACAAACTCAACATCAAGTAAGTAGGCTTTCATCAGCAAAATTCAAAGCCTCTGTTAACACAAAGAAGGATCTGTTCTTCCTTTCTCTGGAAAAACAGGTGAGTAACTTCACTTTGAAATGAATTTTAAGAGCAGTTTAAAATCTTGGTTTCATCTTGTTCTTGTGAATATATCTGGGTGTTATCTGAATGCTTGAATTAAAATTTGGATGTATGTTTGGAATTGAGTATATTTAAATATTGGGTAGTTTAAAATATAAACTCTGTGTGTTTATTACAGAGTGTATATCTGTTCAGAACCCCATATGATTTTCATTTGATCATCTCTAAGTTTAAGTTTTCAACTAAACCAAATTATTAAACTTATATCAAGATTTTAAAAGCTAATTTAAACCATGATGTGTAAAATATACACTGAAACTTTGGTTTACAGGCAAGGAGGTAGAAAAGTGATAAAATCAATTGTCATAAATTATAAATTCAAGATTATATATTGAATTCCTACAACAAGTCAGGATTTTTAAGACTAAAATCACATTTTTTAGTTAAGCATTGAATGAGCGAATTTTGGTTTTGAACGAAATATGAAATTGGGTTTCCCTGATGATCGTGGCAATTGGAGGGGCCGAGATTTCTTCTGGTGATGGAGGTGCCATCGGAGGGTCGGGGAAAATGGGGTCAGGTGGTCCGGTTGGTCGTGGTGGCGGCGGCGTGGGGTTTTATTTTTTTAACCTAGTTTAAGCCACGCGAGAAATTTGCGCACCGCTGTCTCGTGAAAGCACCGAGCTGCACGCGGTTTGGAGGGATAGTGGATGGGTCGTAGGTGAAGCCGCGGCTGGAGTTTGGTGGCGAACGGTGGTCGGAGCATTGAGCGCGACATGTTGACATGTTTGAAGTTGTGGTGGCTCTCGCGTTTACAGGTTTCGATTTCGTATTCATTTTTCAAATTCGAACAGATGGCGACCTTCAGATGGTTGGGGGATGGTGTGTGGGTGATCGGCGACTTGCTCGACTTAGTGGCGATGGCCGAAGGGAGGCGGTGGAGCGGTGCACGTGCACGTGCACTTGTGAGAGATCTGGGAATTTTGATGGTGAGTGGTTTCAGGACGTTCTCGAGTTTGACTCGATTAATGCGTGGGTTTGCTCGAAGCACGTTCGAGTTTGACTCGAAGCAGATGAGAATTGCTTTGGGTCAATGTTTGTTTCAGGTTCTTGTTTAAAACCTAGCAGTTTTCTGAAGAAAAAAAAAGGATTTTAAATTTGTTTTAAACATGAATGTGTTTTAAACAAGTTTAAATTAAAATAGCTTTTTAAAAAAGTAAATTTGTTTCCAAACAAATATTTAAACTTGATTTTTGATAAAGTTAATTTATAAAAGAATTTCTAATGGAAGGTTAAATGTTTGGTTTTAAACTTGAAATTGCAAGTTAAAATGTAATGTGATTTAAAAGCTTAAAATTTAAGTAAATTAATTCAAAGGCTTTTCTTATATAGGTTTCCTATGTAAATAATAAATATTCTTTACATTTATTTTAAGGTTTATAAATCAATATTTAGATTGGTTAATGTTTAAATATATGTTCATTTTGAATCTTAAATTCAAAATGGAATTTAAATTTAAATTTAAAAGTGTAATGTTTAAATTACACTTAAATGATTAATGAAATCATTAATAAAGAAATTAATTATCTTAGAGATAATTAAGGTAATAAAATGATTTAATTAATATGGTAATTAAAGAATGATTTATTTAATTTACAAATAAATAATTTAGATTAATTTATAATTAGAAATGATTAATAATGAATTAATCTAAGATAATTTCTTAAGAAAGTGATTAAGAAATATTATTAGTTAATAAGGATAATTAACTAAGGATTATTAAGTAATTGATTTAAAGTGATGATTTATTGGATTAAATAAATTAGATAATCAATTATAAATGATTTAAATTACTTAATAAAAAAAATAAATTAGTATTGGATAATAAATTCATAAGTAATTAATTTAATTGGATATAAATTGAATTACATAGGATTAAACAATTAATAAATCCTGTTTGATTTTTGGATGCTTGAATTACTTATGAATTATCGTATTTTATGTGACGCCTTGAATTGATTGTTCTATCTGATTTGTGATATTTTGTTTTGTAGATTGAGCTGTGTATATTTATTTGCATCTGTATATTATCTGTGAATCTGTGAATGGGCGATAAGCGTTATAGTTTATATCGCTTATCACATTTCTGTGTTTTGATCTATGATGATTGAATGATGTTGCACTATTGTGTTAAACCCCTGGACCACACTTATACACACACAAATATGGTTTTCACGAGGAAATCGATAAAGTCATAGATTTTTGAAAATAGTTTTAAATTTGAATTTTTAAATTCAAATGTTTTGGAAATAGGATTGGATTTAAATGTGAAAAGCTTTTGAAATGGAATTTCAAAGATGAATTTTTTTTTGAATAACTTGATTAAATTTTGGAATTTAAATATTTTGATTTAAATTTGAATTCAATATTTGAAATTGAATTCTATGATTTGGAAACTAGGGTTTAAAAAGGCTATCCAACTTATGAATGAGTTTATATGGTTTAAACTATTTTAAAAAGTATTGATTTGGAAATTTGAATTTAAATTCAAAGGCTTTAACTCGTGTAAATGAAATTGGATCTTTTTGAACGAAACTATTTGTTTTCAAATAATAAAAGTTTTCACATAAGTAATAAACTTCCAATTTGTGTTAAAAGATTCCAAATTTAGAATGAAAAGGAAACGTTTTGAAAAGCTATGAATGAATCTTTGGAAGCGAATTTGAAAATCGTAAATTAAATCTTTGATTTAAAGATTCAATGAATTAATCCAATTGAAATGGAATTGTTTTGAAATCCAGGGATGAATCTTTGAGAAACTAGGTGAACTTGTGAAATAAATCTTTTTGTTTAAAAGATTTAAAATGGTAAATTGTTTAAACCATTTGAAAGAAAGTTTTGAATTATTAAGTTGTGACTTAATTGAAATCCCAATATCCATATGTTTTTGAAATATTACGCTCACTATTCGGTTTAGCCGGGAGAGGACCTTTGTGTCATATATCCCATTCTGAATATGTGATACGTCGTTATGGATAGCATTTGAAGACCGGTGGTGAAGACCAGATATTTTCGAAAACGAAAGGGTTTCTTGTCGATTGCCTCTGCACTGGCTGATCCCCGGTATAGAGATCTCCATATGTGATGGGAAATCCGGACGTGATTAGGGATTATCCGGAATTGCAAGGGCTTCTTTGGAAGTGCCTTCGATTCTGTTCGAACCCAGAACAGACTTGTATGGATTGTGTGTCTGACATTACAAATTGAGATATAAAGCAGATTTCTTTCAAATACATTTCTGTTAGTGGCGGAGAATTTATTCTTTTAGCTTAACACCCTTCTCTGAGACATACGAGCTCAGAGGTTATGTAGTTGAAGGTCATCAGCGATATATTCCCAATTTGGTAATGTGACATGCTAAGTGTTGCTGTGAAATGATCATTGTTTGATCATTTGTGATAGGATCATTTGTTTGATCATTTATATTTGTGATCATTACTTTGATCATTTGTTGACTCGAAGCATGGCTTTGTACCAAAGCGTAGCTTTGTGGACGAGACTTCGTCGAACGTCACACCCCGGAATGGTCAAAACAGGAAAGATGCAGCAAGGTTGTTAGGGGGTAGCGCCCCTTTAGGGTATGTTCATTTCCTTCTGGAAAAGGGTGATATCATGGTATGGAGCCCAGATACTTACTCATGTGGAAAACACTCTATTTATTATGGTGTGATGTTGGTTATCGAGCGCTCGGATAAAGGTCCTAAAGGACCGGAGGATGGCATACTCGTGTCAGTTGTTACCCAGTTAGGGGTAACCCGGCCTTGTGTTGGCAGAGATCCGGTTAGGTTCTCGGGACGTCCTTCCAGAGGCGTTTCCATGTGGCAATGGGAAATTTCTTGGTCTGACCATTTGTTGGAAATCCAAAGAAACAATACGAACCTTGTACGGTATTAGTTGTAGAACCTTCCATTTAATATGGTAGCTATAGCGGGCATAATATAATGGTACCTATGCTGGCTAAGATTTATATTCTACTTTCGAAATGTTTTCTGCACCGTGCACTTATAATAATAATATCAAAGAAATTTTCTGCGTATTAAGCATGTTTGACTATCATAAGAAGAAATCTCCTCCAAGTCTGCGTTTGCATTGTGTGTGTGGCAGGAGGTCTTATGGTAGTTTCATTTTCAAAAAGCATTGCGAATTTACTTTAAATTTTTTTTATTGATTGAATTAAAAGATAAACTGCTTTTGTTGCTCACACCAGTCCCATGACTGATCAGGAGTTTATTGTTCCTTTCCTAAACTCTGGATGCTCATTATTTTCTACACGAGCAGTATAGAGTTGGTTTTTTCAGATACTTAGGTTCAGTAGATTTTATCTGGAGCTAGTTCAGTCTTTGGATATGGACTGCACTTGCTTATCTATGGGAGTTCGAGCTATTGCTGGATTGGAGCTTTGGAGATGGAGATTATCCGCTGCTGTTGTTATCTATTTTTCTTTTCCGCTGCTATTTTATTGTATCTCTGATGTATATTGATATCTATTGTATCATCTGTTGTATCAGATATTGTATCATAGCTGTATATCAATGTATTATTCTTTTCATTCCGCTGTGTTATTTACTTAATGTGGTTATAAGCTCCGGCGAATCGGATTTGAACGGTCGAATCTACGGCATTCGAATACGATTTGAAGTATGGATGTCGATTTTCGAGCGGGAAAAAACCGCATTCGTTACAATATCACACAAATAAAAAAAATTTAAAATAACTTCAAAATGAAATAAAGTCAAATTTAAATATGTAGTCAAAATCTAGGGTTGTTACATGTAATAACGTTCATTTAAATGTTGAGTAATTACAATGTCGTTATTGATTTTAAGCGTTACTTTAATAATTATGATTAATTGAGAAATTAATACGAGAAGTATGTAACTAACTTTGAAAGTAACACGTTATAAATTGATTATAACCTAAACTTAAGTGTAAGTTAAAGGTTGAAATTGAATCTAATCCGTTAAATTGGAAACTTATTAAAATAAAATGGGATTCAATTTATAATAAAGGGGTAATTTTAAGAAATTGAAATAAATTCTATAATGAGTGAATTAAGCTACTTTAAGTTGAGATAGGAATCAGTTTAAAGAATTTTAAATTAATAAGTAAATCAAGATGATGAAATTTATGAATTATAGAATTTGAATTTTAATAGTGAGTTAATTTATTTAATTTATAATAGTTGGATTTATTGCAGATGAATGAAATCAAATATGTAATTATACGTTAATTTAAAAATTAAGTTGAAAATGGGAAATATTTATGTGATAATTTTAAAACCAATGGTAAACCCTTCTATTTGAAATTATGAATGGAATCATTATGGGTAAATTCAATTTAATGGAAATTTTGGAAATTTATCTATAATTTTGAATCTTATGAAATTGAAGATTTCTATTGATTAATCTTTAATAAATTGGCTTTAAAAATTGTCAAATCATTGTAAATGTTTGAAAATTATAAAGTGATAAAGATTGCAAAGTTCAGAATTTTTAACGCAAAATTTGATTTAATTAATTTATTTAATTAATATAAAAATAGTCATTTTGGTCACGTACTTGGATTTCGATGAAACCAGTTTCATCGGATCCGTAACAGTGAATTATTGTAGGGTTTCAAGTTTCGTAGCGATCAGACTTGTCGTTTGATCGTACGGACGCGAAACGCCTTGAAATCGATTTAATTGAAATCAATTTGAAAACATTAATTTCAGCATAACTTCTTCATACGATGGAATTTGGACGTGAAACTTTTTCCATCGCATTCAGAATATTTTAAAACATCTATTTATATGGGTTTACCCAATTTCGTTCCGGGGTCAGAACGGGCTTTTTGGGCCACGTTAGCGGTAGCACGTACATCTATCAACCCGATCCATATATTTATTTCAATTTGCCCATAAGTACCATGCAAAACCCTAGCCTCCACCTATTATCATTTATCTACGCGTAAAAAGATTCATCAACTCTTACTCTTCCTCAATGGATGCAAATCATAGATCCAAACAAAATTGCATATCAAATCAAAAGCTAAAATTTCATAGTCCTCAGAAAAATCTAGAAAAAATATATGTTGAAGCTCTCGACGAACGTAATTCAATGGTGTAATTCGTTTTTCGATTCGGGTTTCGGTTTGTTCAGAAATCGAGAGTGAACACCGGCCGTTCGTTTTAGGGTTTTGACGATCCGACGGTGGATCGTCGCCCGATCGTCGATCAGGAGGTGGCGTTGAGAGGAGCTCATCGTGCAGGTCTGAATGGTACCGTTCGTTTGTGTCAGATGGGCTTGGGGACGCCTCGATTGGCGTGTTTTTTCCAACGGCGTCCGTACGGCTAGGTGGAGGGCGAAGTCAACGGCGTGGGTATGGTATGGGGCGGCTCGGCGAGGGGAACGCGGAGGTAAGACCTGATCGAAGCGAAAATCCACGGAGCGGTCGTAAAAAATTGAAGTTTGTAAAGAATGGTGGCGGCTGCAAAAAGGGGGCTACGCAAATTTTAGGGTTTCGGCTCAGGAAGAAAGAGGTGCATGTTGACGTGGACGGGAAGAAACGCGAGTGTATGTTTTGTTTTATTTATTTATTTAAATTTTGAAATTCAAACACAAATATTACCATTACTTTCTCATACAAACTCCGTTTCACACGAGATTTTTTTTGTTAGGATCGTAATAAAATTCCGGACATTTTGACGCTTGTTTAATTGAATTTGGAGACTGTGCAAATTTTTGAGTTTAAATCGGATTTAAATTCGATTTAGATTCACAAGGTGAGTGTTTTAACCCACTCACAATTTCTAAAATTTCTTATGTTTGTTAAATTGATTTATGATATGAGTAGAAATTCATTTATGACTGCTTGGCATATTTTATTCATCGTCTCGGTTAGATTGCATTTATTTAAATTAAATTATTGTTTAATTTTATTATTCCATATAAATTTACAGTTAAATTTATTTATTTTTGCATATAAACTTCCAATTAAACAGTTGTTAATCTATTTTTGAATATAACTATTCATTGATACCTGTTATATTTTATATGCTCTATATTGATGTTTTGTTTAAATTTGATGATGATTGCAATAAATTGGTTGATGATTGATATTTGGTGAATGAATGTTTATTTATATTAACTACAAGTTGTTATGCATTTCATTTCATTCGGGATTGCGGTTTGAAATGATATATAACCGTAATTTTTATTTTAAATTACGGATTGAAATGATAAATATCTGTATCACTTGACCCTAGGATAGAAAATTTTATACAGACACCGTCGGTCTATATATATAATTATTTTGAAAATGATTTCTATGGTTTGGATAGGATATGGTTTAGTAAATATTAAATTTTTATATTTTATAAATATTATTTATATATACATATATAGTTAAATTGTTGAATTTAAGCTATGCATAAATCCGTTAAATAAAAATGAATAAGTTGAATAATGGAATTTGATAATTTATATTATATGATTTAGTACAGGTTTAAGATATTGTGTGTATATATATAGAGTTTTAAATGGTTCAAATCAATTAAGATTAGAAAATAAATTAGAAATTTATTTGGAGTTGAGCTCATTTAAAAAATTTAACTCCACAAGTTGGTGTAAACTTGTTAAACTAGGAAATTTTAAAGGTATGATATTTATCACTGGATTTTATTCAAAATAAATTAAATGGATACTCCTAGTATAAATAAATTGAAGGAAATATTTAATTGTCAGAAATTGAGTTTTATTTTATGGATTTATTTTGTGAATATTTCAAAACTAAATAATAGGACAATAAATTGTTGAATAGAATTTCCAACCTTAGTTTTGAAATTGTTAAATACTCAAAGTTTGAATATATTGAAATCAAAGTGTTTTATTGTAACTAAAAGTGAATCTAAATTTATGGGGTTCAGACCTAAAATTTTAAATAAATAAAAATTGTGAATTCGCGGAAATTATTTTATAAAGTAATTTTAAATTCAAACTATTTTATTCTATATACTGTTGATTATCCAAACCATTCAAGTTTTAGAAGTTATGGTTTTAAAGCTATGAATTTCGAAGTATTATGTTTTGAAAGTTATAATTCAAATGTTTGGTTTCTAGATATTATAAATTTTAAATGAGTATGACTTTGGAAAAAAAAACATTTGAAGTAAAAATGATATTATTGATTTGGATTTTATAAAAATAATATCAAAATGAGTTTTTTTGGAAATGAAAATGATATCGTATTTATGGGTTTTGAAATGGATAATTATTTTCTGGTTTTAAAGAATAAACTATTTTAAAGACCGCGATGTTAAATTAACGTTTGGTTGTTGAAGAGACCGGGATCAAAAGTTGTCATACTCTTCGCCAACTCCGAAAACCACTTTAACAACCGTGTACGTGGTGGAGATTCCAGAATGAAGTAGGTTGGTGGCGGCGTTTCCTGTAAGGTAAATACGTGGACCCAACTCCCGTGAGTTGGCATAAGGTGGCTAAAACAGAAGCGATCGACGGATTAATGAGGTAGCACCTCTGATCGAACACTTCCCTACTCTGACTTTGGATTACTTCGGTGGCCACCTTCACTTTTGATTTCTTTGATTTGGGGGAGTTTTTTCGAGGTGGGCGGTAGTTGCGCGCTACGCGTTACCACCGACCCGAAAGCGTAATTGGTATATCTACCCTTGCATTGTCTAGTTGTCCCGTGTCACCTACCCTATCGTGCCTTATACGAGTTTGGATTTCTCCCGTAGCCCGTGTGGTATCCTCTGGTGGCTTCCCGATGAGGAGGGACTATGATATTGGATGGACTACTGGGACAATTACGTGTTAAGGTGGAAAATGTAAAGCCTTAATGTTATTTAAAAGTATGTTTATTTTACTATAAACACTATTATAATAGTGCAATATACTACATAGTAAATAGTTTAACGGATCCTTAGGAGATGTAAATCCTGAGCATCTCTTGAGTTACTGCACTCATATTTATTTCTTTAATTTAACTCACATAAGATCTTTTAGTTCTGACTCGAGTGTTTTTGTCTTTTCAAATTCGCTCGGGTCAGTCCGTGCGTTTCAGTATTTGAAGATTTAACTCTGGAGGATGAAGAAGAAGACTTGTATTATTATCATTTATATTATTGCACTACACTCATACTGTTCCGCTACATTGTTATTGGTTTATGTAACTCTGATATGTATTTTGTAAATATAATCAAATGTTTTGTAAATAGATTTATAAACTGTATATTTGATTATTATATTTTATCCTTCCGCTGTGAGATTCTGTTTTCTTTTTTATTTTTTTCTTGTTTTTCTTATCTGCCCATAACAATCTGCCCTTCCATATGCTTTGAATTGGTTTATCGTCGATTTAAAGCATATAAAATGGCGGGATGTTACATGTATACTATTTGTAAAAATTTATTTTTAGATATTACTTTGAATTTCAAACCCAAGTTCTATTTACTATCTACTTACACACACACACACACACATATATATATATGTGTGTGTGTGTGTGTGTGTGTATATGTGTGTGTGTGTGTGTAAATAAATACATATTTTATTTGATTTTGAAAAGATAAATTTTGCCAATTTAAAGAATTATATCAGGAGATTATCAAATTTATATTTATCTAGACATAAATATTTATTATCAAAATTATTAGTTCAACTTATAAATCAGTGTTTCAATAGTTAAGATCAATAAATTATCCAATTACCAGATGTCCAAAAATCCAGGTTATTGCATTCCTCCCCCTTAAATCTTTTCGTCCTCGAAAAGGAACGGAGCTAGAATTTTAATTTCAAAAGCTTCTTATCAGTTAAATTACTCATTGAACATTTTAACTAAAAACTCTTTTTATTTAAAATTTTTAAAACACTTTTAAAATCTACATAATGTTACCAAATAGTTTTATAAAAATACTTTTTATAACTCGATGTCTGAACAAGTCCATCCTTGTTCTCATAGAAATTCGGTCATATGTTGATCAGGCATAGGACTGAAAATCTATAAGTACTTGGTAAACTAGTTTTCAACACCCGGTGAAAATACTTTCGAAAACTTTTGTGAAAATATAGAAGCATTTTTGAAAATATAAGAAACACTTTTTGTTGAGAATGCTCTGGAAATCATCACCCCTTCCATGTTCGCTGTTAACCCGATGATTACGTCGCCAACCCGGCAAAACCATAGAAAACTGTAGGCCTTCCACGCCCCTCGATTACACCATGGAACCCACCACAGATCGCAGCTACACCCAGATTTTACGATGTCATCACGGCAAAAACCCATGTAACTATAGGCATCAGCACCCTCGACTTTCGCTGCAAAATGAAACTCTTCCACTCCTACATAGATCGCAGACTACATCAGTCGTGACCTAATGTAGCCTGTAGGCACTCTCTGCAACGACCACTTTCGACCTGTCTTCGTAGATCACAGTCTGCCGATGTTACATCGCCCTCCCGACGAAATCAAACATAGACCGTTGGCACTCACTGTCACACGACTTCTGCTATGGTCCGTAGTAGATCGTAGTGACATCGAGTTACACTGTCATCACAGCATAACTCAAATGTCTCTGTAGGCATCAGCGCCTTCCACTTTCGCTACCCACACACAATAAGTTCAGTTTGTCCGCACATCCTTCCAGGATCAAATGTAGAAACCCCCCTTAGGGCTCAAGGCAGAACCACCCTGTGGATCTCCTAAGAAGTTCATTTCATCGGAGTGCCTTTTTCCCCAGAGCCAATCTCAAAACATTTTATACTATACACAAATAGTATCTTTCAAATCATACTCTTTATGATTCATATAAATCTCCTTTACACAAAATCGATATCTCAAATCGAGTGTTCCAAACTTGGCTTTCCAAATTTCCAAAATTGATTTTTCCTAAAAATCAAAAGCCTTTCAAAATCAGTGGGTTCTAAAAACCTATTTACTAAATCCATTCTCATAAAATCATTTATACAGATAGATATATATATAAGTTTATTCTTTTAACTAGAACAAAAATAGTTTCGAAGATCTTTCTTTTGGCTATAGATTTAACAAAGGGAGTTTATCATATATAACAGATATATATAACTTTATTTATGCTAAATCAAATATTCAAGTTTGATTTCTTTATAAAGTTATCTACCACCTTACTTCTTTTCATAAAGTGAACTTCAATCATAGAGATATCCAGCTTCCACTTTTATTCATCATATGTTTCTCAAAATATACTTTTCTTTTCAAAAATCAGTTTTATATTTCTTTTCAAAACCTATTTAAATCAAGCATGTATGATGTATGCAATATCAAATTCGATCACTTACTCTATCATACAAATTTCTCTTCCAAACTTGTATTGTCCACCCGACTTCCTAGTGCGGACTCAGATCTTGTTTTTTGATCAGAAACCGTCATTTTCCTTGCATAGCCATAACTATGATAGAGAATTTCCAGAACCAATCAAAAATCCATATCCAGGGTTCGCCGTTGGAAATCGAGTGAAAAATCCCAACTCGGATCGACATACTATCTAGAAATTCTGTGCTCGAATCTGGATCAAATCATTATGCGAATAGAATAATATACGTACATCCTATGTATTTATCTGCATTGATTTTCAGCCAAATCAATTTCTTTCGATTCACCTTCATTTTGATTCTATTCACTTATTCACAATTTCTTCCATTCCATTTGGGTTATCACTTCAATTGTAAACAGTTTGCACTCCGACCAATTTGAATTTTGAAAATAGCTTGAAAAAGTTTTTAAAATAAGTAGTTTTAAAATAGTTATTAGTTGTAAAATAACTGTAAAATAGTTAAGTAATTATAAAATAGTTGTGAAATAGTAATTAGTTTATAATACTGATGTAAAATAGTAATTAGTTTTCAAAATAGTAGTAAAATAAGTGGAAGATAGTTTGGGTTTTTAAAAAGAAAGGTTATATAGTAAAAAGCTAGGAAAATAGATTTAAAACAGTTTATAGCAAAACAATTTATTTGAAAAGTAGTTGTTGAGTCAAACTGATTCAATTTCCAAATCTCACATTCCACTTAAACTTCAATTTCCACTTCCATTAAATTGATTCAATTTCAATTTAATTTAAATTAACTTCAATTCCCATTCCAAAGTCAAATCAATTCCCATTTGAATTTAAACCTATTCAACTTCAATCACAATTCCTATTTAATTCAAATTAAATTCAATTTTAACTAATTTCAATTCCAATCTCAACTTTAAACCAACTGGAATTATATAAATTCGAGTTAAATTTTAAATGTTGATTTAATCCTTTAAATCAAATTAACCTTTACTTTTAATTTAACAACCTAAGTTTTTAACAATTTTCAATTCAGAATCCAAATTTCAAATATTCATTTTAAATTATCTTCACTTAACTTATTTCAAAGTCCATGTGGGAGTTCAAAACTTTTTAAACAATTTAATCTTCAGAATCCGATTTATTACCCAATTTTAACTTCTAACTTAGAAACCAATTCTTCAACAATTTCAGTTTACAAGTTCCTTTTTTACATTAAATCTTAAGATCAAAGTGATTCCATTTTCATAATTTCAATTTTATTTCTATTCAAAATTATTTAAATAATTTCAAATTAAAGCTTATTTCAGTAATGGATATATATTATCTCAATCCACTTCTTAATTCATTTAAACAATCCAATTCACAGTTTCATGGATTGTTAATAACAATAAAATATTTTTAGCTGAAAATAAACTCATCTTTTATTGTAAAATTTAATTTTAAACTAAAATATCAAGTGGATGACATTTGTCTACCTTATATCCTTATTAGCTTACACCTACACATACTAATTTACAATTGTCTCTAAACCATATTTAAGAATTTACAAGTGTTGTTATGTTTAATTCATATTTACAAATGTTATTTTCTAAGGTTTTTTAATGTTTTAAATGTTATTTTCTTTTTAATAATTTATTTAAGCTATATACATGTATTTATGTAATATTCATATAAATTCAAGTAACTAATATTTTTGATTCAATTCTATATAACATGTGACGACCTTGGATTTTGGCCATATTATTTTAATAAATATTTAATCTAATTTAAATAAAGAGTAAACTTATCATTTTAAAATGAATATGACTTTTGGAATAATTGTCATTTATTTGTATGGATTTGTATTTTTTTTTAAAAAGGAATTTTATTCTGGAAATTTAGAATAAAATATCTCAATAATATTTACAATAAAACTTATCTTATATAATTGAATTAAAATACTTTACTTTGTTTATATTTGGTAAATATTTTATATAGATCATAATGTTGAAATAAAACCAAATTCTATCAATATGAAATATAAATACAAGTAAGTCAAACTTATGAATCTAATTTAAACACTGATAGTTAACATACAAATAGAATTAAAATGAATAAGCAAGCATACAACATAAACTGGAAAATTGTAAGAACAAAGTATAAAATAAAATAAAACTAAATGTAATGTAAAACCAAACACAAATATATGTGTGTAAAACTATTCAAAACTGGAGGTCAGATAAAACAAACATCTTCAGAAGGAAGCTTCATACACAAGCCAAAATCCATCTGCAAAGAGTATATTTTTATACGAATATCTGTATACAACATAATTATAGCATGTAAACATATTAATAAACAATGCCAAATGTATAAAGTAAAACCTGACACATCTATGTATAAACTATTCAAACAGGAAGTTAAGAACAAAACAAATATCTTTACACAATACCTTCACATACAAGCCAAGCCTACCTGCAAAGGTATATATTTCTATGCAAATATATACACAGCAAACACAATTATAATATGTAAACTAATTAAGAAACAAAGCATTTAATTTCTATCATCTCAGCCCAAAATTTGTCATTTCAAAATATTTAGCAAATCCCTACTTTTCAGTAATGAGAATCTGTTCATATCAATCTTAACAAAGAAGCCGACCAGTTAAAGCATCCCTTAAACATCATGTTCCTTTTACATATATATGGGTGTCCATCTTGCTATTTTGTTCGTTCAGAAACTTTCCTACCCCGAGAAACGAAAAAAATATAATAAACAACTTCATTTTTCAAAGCTTACACTCAAATTCAATCAAAAACAGATAGCTCTCAAGACAGTTTCCAAACTACAGGTTTTCAAAAGAAATAGGAATTGTTCTCTGTTCAAAAAATTTGCAGGTGAGTAAACATCAGTTTTAAAGTTTTAAGTTTAATTAAAATCAGTAAAGATGATTCCTTTATTATATGGTATTGTATATGTTTTATTTTTGAATATAATTCTGTGTATATCTAGGCCACTCTGTATGTTGTTCTTCTCAGTTATGAATTACAGGGCTGATTATCATTCAAACTCGAATTTGTTTTTAACTGATCATTGTAAACTTTAAGTTTCAATTAAACAAGAAGTTTAAATCTTAATCAAGGTTTCTCAAAGCTGACTTAAACTATGTTTATGGAACATACACTGAAATCTTGTTTACAGGAAATCAAGTGATAATTTGATAAATTCGTTTGTTGTAAAATATTAATTCAAGATCATAACTTGAAGGCTTACTGTAAATCATGATTTTTAAAACTAAAATGAAGATTTTTAGTTCAGTATTTCAAGAATAGTTAGTATTTGAACAAATTTTGCCTTTTTCTCATTTTCAGACAATTTAATCAATTTAAAATGTTGAAATTTGTGTTGAAGTAAGTATATGTATCCGTGATTTCGTGAAAATTATCAAGAGAATTTTTCATTGCATAAATTAAAGGAACGAATTCATTCTAGGGTTTAAGGTCAGTTTTTGTTAAGGTCAAGAAACGAGTAGTGTTCGTTTCCAATACGCGATCGAGTGTCACAAGGCTTTGGTGGGTGGTTGCTTAGTGTGTTGTCGAGGTGTGGGTGGAGTTTGAGGGTCTCCGGTAGTCTGTGCGGCGGTGGCGAGGTGGCTATGACATTTTGGTTGAGCTTTAGGTTTGAGCAAAACGACTGATATTCGATTCGAAATTTCTGAGGGTGATTCAAGTTTGGTTTTCGAGTATTCGTGAGATTTGTGACTTTCCTGAGGGGTTGGGGTTCGTCGAAGCTTGGTCGCATTGTCGTGCACGTGTACGGCAGTAGGAATGGGAAATCAGAGGCGTTCATATCAAGGGTTGCGAGTTGTTACTCGAGTCGTTGCTCGAGTTATCTAAGTGGTTGCTTAGTGTTTTAGGTCGTGTTCGAGAGTGGGTTACCCGATGCTTTGATTTATACGTAAGTTTAAAAACTTAAAAACATGCTGGAGCATAAGAAGAAAAAAAGGAGAAGAAGATGGAGTTCGAGCACAGGAAAGTGACTAGGGGAAATGGGTGATCAGCTCGAAATATTACTCGAGTGTTAATAGGAGAATCTCAGGTTTTTGTTGTTTTCAAACTGAAGTATTATAAAAAAAAGAGAATGATGAAGTAAAGTAAATTTGGTTGCTACAACTTTTAAGCGTTGTAAATTAATAAGTGTTTAACAAGTTAGGCTAAAAACTTTAATACAAGTTTAATTATTTTAGTTAATTCTTAACAATGGTTTTAATTTTTAATGATTATTTTAATTAAGTAATTAATATAAGTTAAGTATAAAATTAATTAACATTTAAGTTGTGTGTTTAGTAATACACTGTTTACTTAATGATAAGTGATAAATGAATTTGTAATTAACTACTTAAAGTTAATTAATGTATGATTAGTAGTTTACTAATTAAGATTTAATTACGAACTAATAATTGATTATAAAAAAAAGTAATTAGTGAATAATAAATGGGTAATTAAGTCTTATTGATTAATAATTCATAATTGTTCTTAATACTTTGTTAATGATACTTCAATCATAAGTAAGAATAAGTTTTATCTTAACATTAAGTAGGATTTGAGATTTATTGAATTTATTCAGGTAATTAAAAGGGATAATTAATTGATTTAATAAACAAGAATTTAAGTAACCAATTAAGGTTTAAGATTAATTAATCGAGGATAATTAATCTGTAATTAATAATGGTACCTTAAATTTAATTACTATAAAGAAGTAATTAACGAATTGTCAATGAAGAGCGTTAACTGAAGTTTATTATACAACTAATTGAGTATAACTAATTAATTAAGGATAAACATTCATGGAGTTTGGTTAAGTATAATTACATAATGAAAGTAATTAGATAATGATGATAATCTTAATGTAATTGAAGAATAATTAATCACAGAGGATTAATTAAGATGAATGATTATGGGATGGTTAATCGATTGGGTTGTAATTACTTAATAAGCAGGACTTAAAGGTAATTGATTTAATTCAATTATGGCTAACTAGATTTATTTGAGATGGTTTGATTGATTTATCTTGCTTATGTATGATTAAATGATGATTAAATGCCCTGAATTGATTGATATCCCTGATATGAAATGGTTCGTGATATGATGAGTTGGGTGAGCAATGATAATGTGGTCATTTATCAATGATGAATTGCTGAATAAAGGTGACATCTTTTATTTAAAGTTGAATTGCATTTCACTTGAATAACATGTGTTAAGATGAACTGAATTTGAAGAGACCGGAGCCGGGTATTGGTTAATACCCGAAACCACTTCGATTCATTATAAATTGATATGTGAAATCAATAGGCTGAAATGAAATGATTTAGGTGAATTGGGCCATATAATCTAAGTTCTGGCACTTAGAAATTGATGTGTGAAACGAATTGTGAAGTTGTAAATTGATATAACTACCCCAGGTTTATATGAGATGTATACTTTTGTATTCCATGTTAGATGAGTTTACTCACGCAGGTTTCCAGCCTGACCCGGGTGTTACTTTAATGTAATGCTTGGGTCAGACCAAGTATTACAGATTTTCAGGTAAGGACGTTCTGGTGCTCAAGAGTCGGCTGGATGGCAAGAACGTATGGAGTGTTTCCGTTGTGTTATATTATTGTATCTGAGGCATGGTAATTGTGTATATCTAGTGACTGTATATATGTGTAACTCTGATGTATTAAACGTAATCGACAAATATAGTATTCCTTTGTAAACTGTTATTAGTTGTTATTATATTTTATCCGCTGCGAATGTGAGATGTTGGTTTTCTGTTCTATTTCTTCTATCTCTTTCTTCTTTCTTCCTAACTATCTGGGATTTTCGGGTTCTAAATTCCGGGTCGTTACATTTGGTATCAGAGCTGAAGGTTAAGCGAGAACCTTGGCTCTGGTGGGCGTACTCATTAAGGATAGGGTCAATAGTACCCTAGAATGAGTTGAGTGTATATATATACGAGAGAACGTACTTGTTATTTTCTTATATAAGGATTTTAAATGGTTTTATATAAGATTATATTTTGATATATAAAGTAATATTTCTTTCTAGTAAATATTAGGGTAATTGGTTGTTAAATTATTGGAATTAAATTAAATGGTAATATAATACAACCAAACTGAAATTAAATAAAGATAAGTTTGAAATGGATTCAAACTGAAATTGAAATCTTGAATTGGAGAAATATTTCAGAATAAGATGATAATGGATGGTTTTAGATATGGTAACCTTGGTTATTATCATAAGTGATTGTTGTGTGTTTAATAATAAGATGTGTACTAATGGGTAAGCAAAATGAAGTATTCTAAAGAAAATTTAAGTAAAACATGACTTATAAAATTGAAAATACCTAAATTGGGGAATTTTAAATCTAGGTCCATAAATTTGAAAAAAATTGTTGCAAAGTGCTAAAAGAATAAACAAGTATTATTTTAATAAAAGAGACTTGTTACAAACAATTGGTTGTTTGAAAATTTGATTTGAATTTAAAACCAAAGGTGGTTTAAAATTTTAAAACATGGCTGGGAGGGTCAGGATATAAATAATATATATGTACGGATATACATGATATTAAAGATAATTTGAAACAAACTCTAAGGTGTTGAGTTTTAATTTTCCCTGAAATGTGATGTAAAAACCCAAAGTGATATAAGTTTTGAACTTATAAGAGGGATTTGTTTTTTGAAATTTGAAGTGGGAATTTGTGTGATCTCAAGTGGGTTTGAGATCTGGAAATTGAAAATGAATGGATGTTTTAAATAAATTGGATGATACCATCCTATTGTTGTTAAAAATCTTTAAACTGTGGATTAGATTTGTTTTAAATGGATGAGATATGAAGTGTGGTAATATATCCATTATTGAGATAAAAGAAGAAAAAAATCTAACGTTAATTTGAAATTAAGTATATGGAATGACTTTGAACTGAAAATCTAAATGATTGAATTTGAAAATTTAACTTGTTTAAGAATTGGATTCAAACTAGAAGATAAAATTGGGTAATAAATTAAATTTTTAAGTTAAAATTGTTCTGGACTCTTATGTAAATTTTGAAATAAGTGAATAAAGATAATTTAAAAGGAAAATTATAGAAATTTGAACTCAGAGATTAAATTGTTTAAAAACATCAAATAAAGATTAATTTGGTTTAAAAGGGGTAAACCAATCTTTGGGAATTTAACTCGAAATTATATAATTCGAGATGGTTTAAATTGAGATTGAAATTGAAGGTGTATAGGTTCAATCAGTCAAATGAAATTTTTTGGTTGAATTGATATTAGTCCAAAGTGATTGAAATAACTTGGGATAGTAATTAAAGTTGAATATGTTTAAAATCCAATGGAATTTGATTTACAGTCGGAAAGAAATTGAAAATTAATTCAACTTGATTTGGGAATAAATCAAGTCTAATGGAAATTGGAGTTATTTAACATGGAATTGGGTCAATTTAAATGGAAATGGAAACTTAAATTGAATTGATGAGAATGGAGATTGGAAATTGAATTGTTTTGACTCTAGACTATTTTCAATATAAATTGTTTTAATATAAACTTATTTTTCCAAGCTATTTAATACATATAACCTTTCTTTTTAAAGTCAAATTATTTTGTACTTGTTTTGCAATTATTTCGGAACTATTAACAAATTTTTTTCAACTGTTTTATCAACTAATTATTATTTTTCAACTATTTTATAAATTAATTACTATGTTATGACTACTTTGCAATTATCTAAGATTTCTGAAACTATTTAACTATTTTCCCACTATTTTACAATTAGTTAACTATTTTACAGCTATTTTGCAAACTTTTTTTTTCAAACTACTTATCTATTTTTTAAAAATTTCAAGCTATTTTCTAAACTGATCGGGGTTCAAACTGTTATTGATTAAATACCCAACTGAGATAAAGATTGTAGTGATAATCCAAATGGGGATTAAGGCAAATATGATTAAGTAAATGAAATTTTAGGTGAATGTGAATAGCAAGGAAATTGATTTGGCTAATAATCAATGAAGTTAAATACGTAGGATGTACGTATATTATTCTATTCGCATAATGATTTGATCCAGATTCGAGCACAGAATTTCGAGATAGTTTATCGATCCAAGTTAGGATTTTTCACTCGATTTTCGACGGCGAACCTGGATATGGATTGTTGATTGGCTCTGGATATTCTCTATTATAGTTATAGCTATGCAAGGAGAATGACGGTTTCTGATCAAGAAACCAGATCTGAGTCCGCACTAGGAAGTCGGGTGGACGATACTAGTTCGGAAGTGAAATTGTGTGATCGAGCGAGCGATCAGGTTGGTATAGCGTACGGATGATATGTGTACATCATACGGATTTGAATGGGATCGATATTGAGTAATCAAATTTGAATATTTGATTTAGAGTAAACAAAGTTATATATCTTTGTTATATATAAGATTAAACTTCCCTTGTTGAATCTATAGCCAGAAGAAAATGGATTTTTGGAAATGATTGAAGCATAATAGGGGATTTTATACAAGTTTGTAATGATCCAAGGTTTTAAAAATTATATATTTATGTATATATAAAGGATCTTATGAGGATTTTGGAAAAAGGTTTTGGGAACCTTTGAACTTGGAAAGGCTTTGATTTTTGGCTAAAATCAATATTTGAATTTGGAAAGCCTAGTTTGAGAATTACCGATTTTGGGATAATCGATTTGTGTAAAGGAGCTTTGTATGAAATCATACTAGGTGTATGATTTGAAGGATACTATATGTGTATAGTATAAAGTGTTTTGATGATGGCTCTGGGGAAAAAGGTGCTCCCTTGGAATGAACTTCTCAGGAGTGCCACCGGGTGGTGCTGCCTTGAGCCCCAAGGGGGGGTTCTAAAGTTGATCCTGTAAGGAGTCCGGACAAACTAGTTCCTGAGGATTATTGGGTAGCGAAAGTCGAGGGCACTGATGCCTACAGGGGTATTTGGGTTATGTTGTGACGACAGTGTAACTCGATATCACTGCGATCTACTGTGGGGACCATAGCGAAAATCGTGTGGAGGATGAGTGCCAACGGTCTACACTTAATTTTGCCGGGAAGGCAACGCAACATCGGTAGACTGCGATCTATGGTCGAGTGGAGTGGAGAAGTTTTATTCTTTTGGCAGCGAAATTTGAGGGCGCTGATGCCTACAGTTATATGGGTTTTTGCTGTGATAGCTACGTAACCCCAGTTGTAGCTGCGATCTGTAGCGGGATCCATGGCGCAATTGAGAGGCGCGGAGGCCTACAGTTATATATGGATTTTGTCGGGATGACAACGTAACCATCGGGTTAACTGTGACCATGTATGGGGGTGATGATTTCCAGAGCATTCTCACCAAAGATATATACTCTATTTTCAAAAATTGTTTTCTATATTTTCAATAAAATTATTTTCACAAGTATTTTCACCGGATGTTGAAAACGGGTCGGCCAAGCACTTATAGATTTTTAGTCGTAAGCCTGAACAATGTATGACCGAATTTCTGTGAGAATGAGGATAGACCTGTCGAAACATCGAATTATAAAAGTATTTTATAAAAACGATTTTAGAAATATTAAGATTTTTTTAAGTAGTTTGAAAATGATCAAAGAAAATTTATATGATTTTAAGCATTTAAATAAATTACGCTTCGTTCCTTTTCGAGGACGAAAAGATTCAAAGGGGGGAGGGATGTGACGACCCTGGATTTTGGCCATATTATTTTAATAATTATTTAATCTAATTTAAATAAAGAGTAAACTTATCATTTTAAAATGAATATGACTTTTGGAATAATTGTCATTTATTTGTATGGATTTGTATTTTTTTTTTTAAAAGGAATTTGATTCTGGAAATTTAGAATAAAATATCTCAATAATATTTACAATAAAACTTATCTTATATAATTGAATTAAAATACTTTACTTTGTTTATATTTGGTAAATATTTTATATAGACAATAATTTTGAAATAAAACCAAATTCTATCAATATGAAATATAAATGCAAGTAAGTCAAACTTATGAATCTAACTTGAACATTGATAGTTAACATACAAATAGAATTAAAATGAATAAGCAAGCATACAACATAAACTGGAAAATTGTAAGAACAAAGTATAAAATAAAATAAAACTAAATGTAATGTAAAACCAAACACAAATATATGTGTGTAAAACTATTCAAAACTGGAAGTCAGATAAAACAAACATCTTCAGAACAAAGCTTCATACACAAGCCAAAATCCACCTGCAAAGAGTATATTTTTATACGAATATCTGTATACAACATGATTATAGCATGTAAACATATTAATAAACAATGCCAAATGTATAAAGTAAAACCTGACACATCAATGTATAAACTATTCAAACGGGAAGTTAATAACAAAACAAATATCTTTACACAATACCTTCACATACAAGCCAAGCCTACCTGCAAAGGTATATATTTCTATGCAAATATATACACAGCAAACACAATTATAATATGTAAACTAATTAAGAAACAAAGCATTTAATTTCTATCATCTCAGCCCAAAATTTGTCATTTCAAAATATTTAGCAAATCCCTACTTTTCAGTAATGAGAATCTGTTCATATCAATCTTAACAAAGAAGCCGACCAGTTAAAGCATCCCTTAAACATCATGTTCCTTTTATATATATATGGGTGTCCATCTTGCTATTTTGTTCGTTCAGAAACTTTGCTAACCTGAGAAACAAAAAAAAAATATAATAAACATCTTCATTTTTCAAAGCTTACACTCAAATTCAATCAAAAACAGAAAGCTCTCAAGACAGTTTCCAAACTACAGGTTTTCAAAAGAAATAGGAATTGTTCTCTGTTCAAAAAATTTGCAGGTGAGTAAACATCAGTTTTAAAGTTTTAAGTTTAATTAAAATCAGTAAAGATGATTCCTTTATTATATGGTATTGTATATGTTTTATTTTTGAATATAATTCTGTGTATATCTAGGACACTCTGTATGTTGTTCTTCTCAGTTATGAATTACAGGGTTGATTATCATTCAAACTCGAATTTGTTTTTAACCAATCATTGTAAACTTTAAGTTTCAATTAAACAAGAAGTTTAAATCTTAATCAAGGTTTCTCAAAGCTAACTTAAACTATGTTTGTGGAATATACACTGAAATCTTGTTTACAGGAAATCAAGTGATAATTCGATAAATTCGTTTGTTGTAAAATATTAATTCAAGATCATAACTTGAAGGCTTACTGTAAATCATGATTTTTAAAACTAAAATGAAGATTTTTTAGTTTAGTATTTCAAGAATAGTTTGTATTTGAACAAATTTTTCCTTTTTCTCATTTTCAGACAATTTAATCAATTTAAAATGTTGAAATTTGTGTTGAAGTAAGTATATGTATCTGTGATTTCGTGAAAATTATCAAGAGAATTTTTCATTGGATAAATTAAAGGAACGAATTCATTCTAGGGTTTAAGTTCAGTTTTTGTTAAGGTCAAGAAACGAGTAGTGTTCGTTTCCAATACGCGATCGAGTGTCACAAGGCTTTGGTGGGTGGTTGCTTAGTGTGTTGCCGAGGTGTGGGTGGAGTTTGAGGGTCTCCGGTGGTGTGTGCGGTGGTGGCGATGTGATGACCCGAATTTTTGGTCATCTGTAATTGATTTACAAACTGGGTTAATTAATAGAATATTGAATTATAAATTTGAACGAATGAATCTGATCAGATAAATATTTATATTTGTAATTGTGTTATATAAGTGTAAAAGTAATAAATAAAGGTTTTCTTTTAAACTTTTAAGTTAATAAAACATTTTCTTTAAAATTTGAAAATATAATTTAAAAATTCAAACATAAGGAAAATTTGGTTTACATAGAGTTAAAAATAATTCTCAAGCATATGAACGTATGATACATTTAATTTGATCAAAACTATTTAGGTAAATATTAAATTAAGATTTAAAAATCATTAGTAATAAAAAGTAATTAATTAATAAATCAAATTCTAATAGCACTTGGAAATTTAAGAATTGTGAGAAATACACTTGTGTACATGATAATATAAGTTTGGACATGTGTAAGTAAAAGGGGTTTATGCAAAATAACAAGTGGTAAAAACTTTGTTTCAAAAGAAATTGAGTTTATAACTAATGTGCTTTTGAAAAGCCTGTTTATTTTTCTTAGAATCAGATCTTCTTTAGTGCTTCTTCTTAAAAAAAGAAAGAAAGCAGAAACCTGGAACAAATTCAAGTTTCAACGGTGATCAAACTCAATTCTATACTGCAAGATGTAAACTTTAACAAGCGAGATTTCAAACTCAGATTCAGTAAATCTACTCAAACTACGACAATCAGAATAGCAATCAACTAATTAGTGGAAATTCATCTAGATCAATGTTCAATTACTTTCCAGATCTTTGTTCAACCTCTTTGTCTTCTTCAAATAGAGGTGAGTAAATTCTTAAATCAAACTTCAAGTACAAGATCTGTTGCATGTGAAAGTTAGTTATGAAAATGCTTGCATGTTATTTATTTTGTGAGATATTAGTTTATAGTTTTTAATTTAACTGTGTATGCTTAAAATTGTATCAGTAGAACTCTGTTTTCAGGATTCCAAAGAAAATTCAAACCATAAATTTTTATGAAGTAAAATATTGTTAGGTTGAAATATTTAATATAGGAGTTTGATTCAATATGATTTAAAGTTTAAAAAAAAATTATATGCAATGAAACAGTTTAGAGAAAAACTGCATAAGGTAGATGTAGTAAAACAAAAATTATAGCATATAAGTCTTGTTAAATTTTAATGAA